>JAJIBD010011902.1:2500-59832 GCA_021461705.1 Cryptotis parvus
TCTATCCAGCCCCACCTGTGACACATTGCCACCAGGGAAAAGTAAAGTAATGGGAACCAACACATGTCAAAGATCCAAGAATAGGGGCCAGAGCAATAGCCCAGCGGGTAGGGCGTTGCCTTGCACGCAGCTGGCCCTGCCGGCCTGGGGTTCGATCCCTGGCATTCCATATGGTCCCCCCGAGCACCGCCAGGAGTGATTCCTGAGTGCAGAGCCAGGAGAAACCTCTGAGCACTGCCGGGTGTGACCCAAAAAAAAAAAAAAAAATCCAAGAATAGTCCCCATGGTCTCCACTTAGAACGTCTGAAGGCATCTGAGTTACGGCTGCATCACGCTCTGGGCCTTCTCTGCGTCTGTCTCTGCATGGTCTCTTGGCTTACCTGCAGCTTGTTGATGTTCCTTCCGGGCCCTACGTCAGAATTCAGACTCGATCTCCCTCCTAAGGCACCTCCAGATGTATCACCTCATGGACCTTGCCTGGGGTTTCGTCTCAGGTTCAGCCATCTCAGGTCGCTATTTCCATGATGCTAATCTGGAAAATGCCCATCCAGCATTTTTCAGGTTTGTTGGCCCCTGCATGGACTGGTGACTAGGTCACATACTCCAGAGTTCCTGGAATGAAAAGTCATGTTGGGGTCACATGTTTCAAAGTAGGAGCCAGGAGGTGGGGTGATGGTGATGGAGCTTCAGGTACAGCAGAATTTCCTTGCAAGGAGGTTTCCTTGGGGGCCCGTGATGCCAGGCTAGGCTTTTCCTTGGGGAGAGCAACTGGGCAGGAATCTGGAATGCCAGCTGTCATCTTGGCCTGTTATTGTCATCTTCTATCTCTTTCTGAAAGCGTCTGAGTGTTCAAGTTATTTTGTTTGCAAGCTTCCTGTCTTTGGGAAGAGCTGCAACAACCAATGAGAAAACCCACCACTAACAACAACCCTTTTAAGTGTGTTAGATTGTGCCAGAGTGATAGTACGGTGTGGGTAGGGTGCTCGTGTGGCACACAACTGGCCCGAGTTTAATCCTTGACACCCTGGACAGTCTCCTGAGTGCCTCCAGGAGGGATCCCGAGTTCAGAATCAGGAGTAAGGCACTGGCTGTGGTCCCCAAATGACACTCCCCTCCACCCCCTGCAAATGTGGATTTCTGACTATATTTCAGGATTTCCCTTTCTCCACTTGAAGAAACAGAAACAGAAAACAAGTACGCCATTGATTGCCAGTGGAAGAGGCCTTCGGGGACTCACACCCCTCACCAGGAAGCAGGGAGAGACACAGTGCCCCGTGCCTTCGCAATGAGTCTGGATTATTTTTTGTTTGTTTGTTTTTTGTTTGGGGCCACCAGGCAGTGCTCAGGGTTTTCTTACTGGCTCTGCCGAACTACCCCATTGGACCAGAATAAACATTCAGACAAGAGTCTTGTGGGGCCACTCAAACACCCTGGAAGTGAGAAGCATCCCTGTAGGTTTGAATTTGGGCAATGCTGAACTCCAATGCCCAGGGGTCAGGATTGAAGCTTCCAGGGCGATATGTGCACCCCCCTGAACCCCCAGATCGGCTGGTGTTTTTTTGCCTTTTGGCCCACCGCATGCTCGGGGCCCCCGCTCTGCCAGGAATACCCTGGCGGGCCGGGGGCATATGGGATGCGGGATCGAACCTGGGCGGCACAGGCCGCGAGGCAAATCGCCCTACCGCGGGCTTTGCCCGCCCCAGTCTGGTAGATATTTAGGGTCCCCAGTTCTCATCTTTATCACCTCCCCACCTCAGGATGGCTCCCTCTTCTGAGAAGGGGAGGTTATTAGATTATTTTTAGAGTAGCAGCAGTAAATCTACAAGTGACCTGGATTGAACATCAAAAGCACATTCATTTGGGGTGAGGAATCAGCTCTGTGTCTTCTTTACGGAAACAGGTGTCGCGGGCCGGGCCGCTCTCCACACCTGTGCTGGTTCTGCTCTACAGAACCTCCCTCACTCTTTTGGGGGTGGGGAGCTGGGCCTCCCTGGTGCTTGGGGGCTGCTCCAGGCTTAGGCATTGCTCCTGGCAGTGCCGGGGGTCAAATCTGGACCTGCTCCATGCAAAGTGCTCTACACGCGCTCTAGTCTGTTCTATCTCTCTGATCCCAAAGGTTTTGCTTGTTTGCTTTGGAGCCACAACCAGGCAATGCTCAGGCATTACTCCTAGCAGTGCTCGGGATGCCAGGGATCAAACCATGACCCAACCTAGTGCAAGGCAGGAGCCCTACCCACTGTTCTATGGCTCTGGCCTCTCTGGTCTCAAAGTTCATGCTTTTAAATAGAAAATGAGCTGTCAAGTATGTGCACGCACACATCACGATAATAAGTAAGTCACTATCTGACCTAATCAAGGGAACGAGGCAGAAAGTCAAATCAACAGGCAAAGAGGGGAACCATCACTGCTAATGCCAGGGAAAGGAGCTAGTGCAGCCGATCCAATGGCTGCAGGCCGGGCTGAAATGAGCGGTTTCCCCATGGGCCGCGCTGGGGCTGGGGTTTGGCAGCTCCTGCTCAGGGCTTTCTGCCAAGTCCTTCTGAGTCACCCAGACGCAGAGCCGGGCTTCTGAAACCTCTGAAACTGGGTTTCAGGCTTTTGCACTGCAGCGAAGCTGTGTGGGCAGCAAGGCAGGGGCGCCGCCACTGTCCCACTAGAGGGATGCTGAGGTTCCTCCTTCTGGAGGGCAGTGGCGCAGCTGCCCCCCTGTGACATCAGCGCCATTGTCTCCGCCTCCTGTCACCCTATTCTAGAAACCACAGAGGAGCCTGGCTGGGGCCGGGGACTGTAGGAGATGGGTCCCTTCGGGTCCTCTTCCAGGGACTCCCCAGGTTATGCCTGCCACACTCCCTCCGTATTATCCTGGCTTTAATGGTTCCACTATGAATAGCAGCAGCCGCTGGTGGGTCCTGGATTCTTTACTCCAGCATCTCTCCCAAGGAAGCAGGCAGTCATCATCACTTTCGTTATACTGAAACGGAAGCAAAGAGGGGTTAAGGCACCTGCTTAAAGTCACATAACTAGGTAGGCACATGCAGACGCGTGTCCTGAGCAGTCTGATGGCAGAGCCACATGTATGTATCGTGGGCATTAGGGCAGTCTGACGGCAGAGCCACACGTATGTATCGTGGGCATTAGGGCAGTCTGGCCGGCAGAGCCACTACGTATGTATCGTGGGCATTAGGGCAGTCTGACGGCAGAGCCACATGTATGTATCGTGGGCATTAGGGCAGTCTGACGGCAGAGCCACACGTATGTATCGTGGGCATTAAGGGGCTGCACTTGTGCCGCATTATTCCCAGTTTCGGGTCACATTCCCACTTTCCCCATCTCTTTGCTCTGCTGTGAAGGATCATAAACAGATTATTAAAACCAGTTAAAATGTTCAGAACCCTATCAATACCTCAGGTCTAAAGAGAGATGGCCAATCAATTGTACATTCTCTCACTGCTCTCTCTCTCTATATATAATATATATATATGTATGTATGTATGTATGTATGTATGTATGTATGTATGTTTGGTATTCGGGCACACTCGGCGATGCTCAGGGGGCTACTCCTGGCTCTGTACTCAGCAATCACTCCCAGCAGTTCTCCGGGGGGACCGTATGGGGTGCTGGGGATTGAACCCAGGTTGGCAGCCACAAGGCAAGCGCCCTGTTGGCTGTCCTGTTGCTGGGGTCCCTAGAGCCTTACATTCTTAGCCTCTTCTAAGATCCTAGATCATGTACATTTATTACATGTCTCCATACTGGAGCCAGTAGGACTGGATATTTCATCTTGGTTTGGGAGAGGAAGAGAGAGAGATTGGTTTTGGGGGTCATACCTGAGGTGTTCAGGGCATGTTCCCATTTCTGTGTTCTGGGATCACTCCTGGCCATGCTCCAAGGACCCATTGTCTGGGTCCAGTGCCTGGGATCCAACCAGGGTCTCCCTCACGCAAGGCAAGCACCTAATCCCTGCCCTATCCCCCCACCACACCTGGTTATTCTAGAGTCCCAAGAGACAGAACCTACTGTTGATCCAACTTTCATGATGTCAGTCACAGCTCTGCGTGCTTGCACATGCATCAGCTCTGCCACCTTACAGCTAAGGCCCCAGCAATGCCCCTTCCACCACCACCCTTGGCCAGCCGCGAGGAGAGTGGGGCATTGTCCCCGGTGGATGAGAAGAAAGACCAGAGAGGCTGAGAAGCTGCAGATGGCGGTAACTGGGGAGTTGGGTGCTGCCCACCTGGCAGGGAGCAGCACTGGTCTGGGCCAGCCAGGCTCCCCCCGCTCCCCCCCCAGCCCCTCTTGCTCATCCGTTCCGTGCTCAGGGCACCTGACAACTGTTATTTCCTACCCACTCACTTCTGCAGTTAGACCAGGAAACAGACGCTTACAAGTGGCAGGCTCTTGCTAACGGCCAGCCAGTGGCTCTGGGAGAGTAGCCAGAGACCCGAAGAAGCACAGCGTTGTCATTCCCCCGTGTTAATGTGCTGTAGTGTCAGGTTCCTCCCAACAGACCTCCCACCCAACTTCGGGGTGCAGGTGCGGGGGTTTCCTCCGGCTACAGGTCCTGGTCTCCGGGAGCCCTACACCGCCCCCCGGCGGCCGGGGCAGTGCTAGCGCAGCGCATGCTATTGAGCGAGCCACGCGGCTCGCTGATTGGCCCGCGGGATCTAGGTTCTCCCGGGGCGGGAGACAGCAGCGCCCCGACCCTGCGCCCAGCTTTGCACCGCGGGGGCGAAATTTCCTAGGGGGTGCGGGAAGGGGAGGCTTCCTTTCCTTCTCACAGCCGTGTTCTGGCGCTGGATTCACGCAAGGCCCGGAATGGCCTTTTCTTGCACAAGGGGGAGCTGGGGCTGGGGTCCCCACTCCTGGGCTTTGGGAGGGGCGTGGAATCCCGACTCTGATAAGTGTTGGAAGAGACGCTGGAGGCGTGCTGCAAGGCGTGTGGGCAGGAAGGGGGCGTCCCCAGTGGCCTGATGTGCACCGACGCCCTTTTACCTTGGGATTCTTAGCACCCCCGTGGCCAGGGTCTCTGTCCGCGAGGGTGAATGTCGTCTGTCTCTCTCTCAGCCGCCGCATTTCTCCCTCGTTGACAGTCAGTGGAAGCCAGGAGGCACGGAATGTAATGTCCATCGCAGTCAGGGGGATCCTTCCAGAAGATTCTTCCCCAACTGGGCTGGGAGTTTAATACAAGGACTCAGGGTACCTCCAGCCCCCAACCTGACGGTGCTTTTTATGGGGGGGTGTCTCGAGTGCTGCACTTGGTGGGTCATGAGGGTGCCAGGGATTGAGCTGGGCTCAGCCGCCTGCAAGACATGCACCTTAACGCCTGTGTTATCTCTCCAGCCCCATTTTATTTTATTTATTTTTCTTTTTTTTGCTTCTTTTTTAGGGTCACACCCGGCGATGCTCAGGGGTTACTCCTGGCTCTGCACTCAGGAATTACTCCTGGCGGTGCTTGGGGACCATATGGGATGCCGGGGACCGAACCCGGCCCGGCATGGGACGGCCGCGTGCAAGGCAAACGCCCTACCCGCAGGGGCTATCGCTCTGGCCCGCCCCCATTTTATTTTATTCTGATTTATTTTTGTTTGTTTGGGCCACATTGCACAGGTCAGCCACGACCCTACCGCTACACTGTCTCTGCACCCCCATTCCCATTGATTTTATTTTAGACACACAGGGAAGGAAATATGCAAATGATGTTTGATCAGAGACGTTTATATCTCCAGAAATCTCCCTCCACTGTTGGATTCCTCGACTCCCCACGCAGCAACCAGAGGTAACGTCTGTGAAGTCTTCAAGTCTTAAGCCGCAGGTTTGGGCTTAAGCCTAGCAACGCTCAGGGACCAGATGGGGCGCCAGGGATTGATCCCGGGTGGCCCCATACAAGGCAAACACTTTACTTGTTGCTCTGGCCCCGAAGGACAGAGTTTTGGTAGTTGTTACCTATAACCTGGAAGTTATCAGTTATGAATGCAATAAGGAAGCTTTAAGTTTCATCAGAAACTGTTATCATAGGGTGTGGGTATGTGTTTGTGTGTCTGTGTGCTTGAACGTTGTGTGTGTGTGGTGTGTTGGAGAAGAGACAGCGGCTGCTCCACTCCCAGCGCCCTTGGCTCCTCTGCACCCGGCCAGATCCAGGAGCAGTGGGGCCACCTCCCAGCGGGCGCTCCTACAGCCCCTGGGGTCATCTCTGTGCTTCCTTTGCTGCAGCAGGGCGCCAGGTGGCCAGGCCGGCCACGCCTGACACCGCGCAGGCAAAGGAGGGTGGCCCTGGAAGAGCCGAGGGAAGGGAATCGTTTCTGTTCCAGCGGGATTCTGTGAGCCAGGAAAGTGTCAGCACAGATGAAGCTCAGACTCAGCCATGCTGAGGTGCCCGGCTACCATCTGGGCCCTGGGCGCTCCTGCTGGCTGGCCAGGCACCCAGCGGTGCCTGTAGTGGCCTTGAGCACACCCCCGGCAGGCTGTTTCTCCAGACTGTGGTTCTGCTGCAAATGCATGGAGAGTGGGCGCCCCAGCCCTGGGCACGGGCTTGGGACGTGGTGCCCTTTGTCTGGCTCCTGGGCGAGGTGGAGCCGCTGCAGAGGGGAGGAGGCGGGTGGCGCTGTCCTGACTCAGGCCCCCCCCGCAGCCTCCCGCTGCTCTGCACCTCCTCTCTCTCTGCTTGGCCACATCATGAGCTCCTTCAAAGTCCACTTCCTCCAGGCAGTGCCCCTGGCTTGTCCTGGGTCTCTGCCCTCCTGAAGCCCTTGGCACGCAGTGTCCAAGGCCCTCCTGGCGGCACCCAATGAACCAGGATCTTTGCTAAGTTCCACAGTCCTCCTGGGGCTGTGTGCCCTGACCTGAGCTGATTAAAGTGGCCCAGTCAAATGGTTCGTCCTGCGCCAAAGAGATGGTTCCGGGGCTTAAAGCACTTGCCTTGCCCGTGGCCACGCCCAGGTTCAATCCCTGGCACTGCGGATGTTCCCTTGAGCACCAAGAGTGACCTCTGAGCACAGAGGCAGGATTGTCAGGTGTGACGGGGAACAGCAGCCTCTCAACTGCTTGCAGAGGGCATGGTTTGATCCAGGCAAGCCAGGAGTGGTCACCAGGAGTGGCCTCTGAGAACAGAGCCAGGAGTGTGCCTGAGCACACCAGAAATGGCCCCAAATAGTCTACCCCCAAACCCCAGAAAATGTAGGCGAGCTTTAGGGGGTTCAGGATAACTGGGTTCTGGGGCACCCCAGCCCTCACGAGCCTATTGTCCTAGAATTCTCTTTCCAACGGGATGGCATTCTCT
The DNA here is from genome assembly GCA_021461705.1 of Cryptotis parvus. NCBI lineage: Eukaryota > Metazoa > Chordata > Mammalia > Eulipotyphla > Soricidae > Cryptotis > Cryptotis parvus. The sequence goes on from JAJIBD010011902.1 coordinate 9,777, forward strand.
TCAGGTAAAGAGCCAGTTGTCTGATCTCACTCAATCCTTTCTGCTTCTGATCTGGAGTTTAGGTAGAGGAGAAACTTCAGGCCTCCAATTCCTGTTTCCACCGCCTGGATCCACACTGGGTGACCCACTGGTCTCTTCCACCACTTATAGCTTCTGTGTCCACGCCTAAGCGCAGGGGATGCCGGGCTGGTCACGGAAGGGGCGGGAGAAGACAGCCTCTCCACAGAGCCTTGAGAAAACAAAACTAGGGTCTGAGGCCCGAAGGCTGAGGGGGAAACTCTGAGGGAGCAGATAGAGGCTGATATCTTCAGGCCTGCCCAGGGAAGGCCAGTTCCAGCACCTTCCCTCCTACCTTTCAGACTGACCTTTGCTCGAGCTTGACACCCACTGCCCTCCCCCGCCAGCTCTGCGTATGCTCCAGCCTGCGGCTTGGCTCTCCAGACACCCCGCCACCAGCCCGCACCCACCAGAGTCGCCTCAAGTTTCCAACATAGCCACAGCCCTGTGTCCTTGCTGGCTGATGTTGTCACAGGCAGCTGGCCCCGCGAGAAAGGTGGCGATTCGCAGTTGCGTGAGGGACCTCCACTATCTGCTTTTCAGTCTAAATGTCTGAAACCAGCGTTTTAGGACAAGCTCTTGGAGGCAGCTCAGAATCTCTCGGGCGGTTGGCATCACGGGGTGTGAAAATTCCTCAAGCGCTGAGCTCTTGGCTGGTGATATTCGCTTGGCTGCCTCTCTGCCCTCGATCGTCTTCTTTTTTTCTGCCTTGTCATCCTGGGCTCCCGTTGCTCAGATGAAGCAAGGGGACTCGCTTCCCTAGGTTCTTAGATCCTCGAAAGATTCACTTGTCAGATCTGGTTCTGGTGGGGACCAGGGGAGTCTCAGGGGACTCTGAATTCCTGCTGATTTCTCTTACTGGTTCTTTATTTTATTTATTTTTTGGCTTTTTTGGGTTACAACCTGCAGTGCTTAGGGATTATTCCTGGCTCTGCACTCAGGAATCACTCTTGGCAGTGCTCAGGGGACCATATGGGATGCGGGGATTGAACCCAGGTTGGCTGCATGCAAACCTACCCTCTGTACTATCGCTCAGACCCCTCATTTTTTAAATTTATTTTTATTTTTTTTTTTGCTTTTTGGGTCACACCCGGCAATGCTCAGGGGTTTCTCCTGGCTCTGCACTCAGGAATTACTCCTGGTGGTGCTCGGGGACCATATGGGATGCTGGGGATCGAACCCAGGCCGGCATGGGCCGGCCACGTGCAAGGCAAACGCCCTACCACTGGGCTATTGCTCCGTCCCCCTCATTTTTTTTTAAAGCAAGATAAATGATTACTGGCATCAATGACAGCTGCTGTTAAGAGCACCCACAAGATACACCAACGCCAATAGCCACTGGAAATTGCAGTTAGAAATGGGACAATGCTCAGGTTAGCAAAATAATAACATTGAACAAATGTGATTTTCACTATTTGCCCAGTGGAACTAAAGCATACTGCTTGGTTAGATCATGTCATACTTACATACACAATCTAAACATCAGGCCATGTGCTATAGATATGATCTAAGCAAAATACAACACACGATATGGTTGTTTCTTTGATTTAGGTGCTGTGGGTCAAACCCGGGCCTCCTCCTTGCAAGCTTGTGCTCGAGCACAGAGCTCCTCCTTGGCTTATGCGGTTAGATCAAGGACAATGTCACAGAGGAAACGAGAGGATTATAGACTACTACAGACCCTATTTCTTGGATGGGTTACATAGGGCTAAAAGATGATTAAATTTTATAGAGATCAAATGACTGGAACAAAATTTGTCACCAATAGGAAGACCCCAGCAGAAGTCTATGAAGGCCCCACACCTAAAGTTGACCACCTGGGTGCAGTTCGGGGGCACAGCTGTATTGGGGTTATAGACAGAGAAGCTGAAAGTCAATCCATGCGTCGCTTCTTCAGCATGACAGAGAACATGGGGAGAACACCTCGGAAAGAAACGAGGCCAGATGATCAATCACAGCTCCGTCCTGTCTTATCTTGCTTTTGTTGGGGGTCAGAGGAGGCGTTTCTGGAGGTGCTCAGGGGCTACTCCAGGCTCTGTGATTCTGGGTAGCTCTTGGAATTCCCCAATTCTGGGGACTGAAGGATAAACCCAGCCCACCAAGAGAATTTTAACCTGTGAAAGCAAGAATCTAGTTAACTGACAGAATAGACTACACAGTGGAGTCATGAAACATCTTTGGATTTGGCAATAATTCCTCTCGATCTGTTTCTGGGCTCTGAGACTCTAAGACTGGCCCTTTACGATTTTCCAGATCATACAACTGGCAAACACAGCGACCAGCTGATTTCACTGAGAAATGAATTCACACTGGGTGAGTCCATCAGACCTCGTGAGTGCCACCTTCTGGGGCCTCCTGTCCTCTGAGTGAATTAAAGAAACTGAGTTTCAGGCCCTACACAATGGAGGAGCAGGCCCCGGAACAAGATTTTATTCCACTCAGACACGTGCACTAAACTTGCCTGAAATTGCAAATCTAGTAACAAACAGTGGGAGTCAGCACCAAGCGCTCCTTGGTGGATATTGTGCCCAGCTCCTGACACTACCTCATCACGAACTTCTAGTTCCTTCAGCTGGTGAAGTCCAAGACAATCCTTATAGTACATTTCATTCATCCTGTAAGGGAGAGATTCCTGGGAATACCGCTTACTGCACGCACCCCTCACACTTAGACGCAACAAAATGCTGCACGGTAAATTCATTAGAGAACACGACAGTGGTGACTTACTAAAATTGACCCCTCTGGAAGTCCTGGACCCCATTTCCTAGAGTTGTCATTAAGCTGCTCTGAATGACAATGTCCACAGGGGACCACTCATAGTTTTCCAAATAATTGTTTTGGAAAGAAATTGCTTGATCATATTTCCTCTTTAAGACTCTGAGATTTTATTTACTGTCCATTAGGTACGCAGAAGGACACAGCTCATTTGCTTTTCCAATGACTCACACTGCTTCATTAACATGGACCATTTCTCACACTTACAAAACTGAAGCTAACCTTATTGGAACACACGGGACAATTTTCAGAAAGCAGTTCTACGTTTACAGTTTTGGTTTTATATAAAACCAAAACTGTAGAACTTTTTGTAGTTTATATATAAACTACACACACACACACACACACACACACATTTTGTTTTGAACCACACTTAGCCATGCTCAGGTTTCACTGTGTGTGTGTGTGTGTGTGTAGAAGAAAGTTTTTTTTTTTAACAGATCAATTTACTTATTTTGCTTTTTTTTTTTTTTGGGTGGTCATACCTGGGCTCAAGGGCTACTCCTGGCTCTGAATCAGGAATTACTCCTGGTGGTACTCGAGGGACCCTGTGGGATGCGGGGGACCGAACCCGGGTCAGCTGCATGCGGGTTAATGCTGTGCTATCGCTCTGGCCCCAGAAGTACACGTAGGAACACAGGCTTCTCCAGAGTGGAAACAATCAAGCAAAGAAACACCGAGACAAGCAAGTGAGATACACGTTCAGAGGGAGCAGGGAGTGAGGAGCAAGCCCAGGGTTTACTTCTGCCTCGACAACTGGGGATCACTCCTGGCAGGGGCTCAAGGATCCAAATGTGGTGCCAGGCATTGAATACACATGAAAAGCCCCCATCACCTGTATTGCAAACCATATAAGGGAGAGAGAGGAGTGAGTGAGAAGAGGGAGCGGAGAGGGAGAGGAGAGGGAGGGGAGAGGAGAGAGCGAGAGAGCAAGAGAGAGAGGTAATGGAACGCTGTACGACTGAAACCCAACCACGAACAGCTTTTGTGACTGTTATCTCACGGTGACTGAATTGAAAAAACAAAAAAAAAACAAAGGGCGGGGGGGGGGGAAGTGATAGCACAGTGGGTAGGGCTTTTGCTTTTGCACGCAGCCGACCCGGGTTCGATCCCAGGCATCCCATATGGTCCCCCGAGCACCACCAGGAGTAACCCGGGAGTTACTTTTTTTGGGTGTGACCCAAAAAAGAATAAAACAAATCAAAACAAAACCACGCAAGGTAAGCGCCTTGCCCTATCGGCCCCCTTGCACCTGAACTATGGCATAGAAATAGATGCCTATGTACTATAGCACAGAAATACACAGACACATATTTCTGACGGTGCAGCGTCTTTTGAGGAGAGGGTCTTTGGAGCTGACCTGTGCCCAGGTGACTCTGCCAGCATTTCCCAGCACGTGCTCAGGGGAAACCCGGAACTGAGAGCAACAGGTTACCAGGTTACCATCCCCAAAGCGTCTGTGGCCAACGCAAAGCTTGAGATACCATTACTGCACACACACACACACACACACCCCGCACCCAACACTGACTGGAGCAAAAGCTTCCTTACATGCAATCTTCAACATCAGAGATGGAGTTGGCTGGTGTGTGTCCTCTCTCACCTAAGGACACAAACCACTCCCTTTGTGCAACAGGCAGTTGGGCAGATGTCATCCTCTGTTGGAAGTCATGGGCACTAGCAGTCACTGGGTTTAGCTAGTGAGCGCCTGTGCCCAGTAGATGACGGAGGCCATCTCCTCAGTACAGAGTCAAAGCCACATCTACGACAGGGTGGGTTGCACCCTGGTCCTCCCACACTGCACAGGGCTCACTTGCCCGACTTCCTCTCCCCTAATGGCCACCAGGAAATAAGATGTTATCTTTTTACTTCTTAAAACTAAGTTTTAGCAAAAACGTGTGCTTTACAAAGCTGTTCATTATACATAGTTGTTCCACCACCACCAAGTGTGATCGTCCCTCCACCAATATCCCATTTCCTTCCCAATCCCAACCTGCCCTTTGGCACATAACACATTTGCTTTATATTGCTTCTTCCTGGCAAAATAGAATCATCAGAAAATGAAGTCAGTAAGGCCAGTTAGTGATGGCTTATTAGGCCCGTTAACTGGCTTATTAGTCCTACATAAATAAGACAATTAAAACTATTTAATACCGGGGCCAGAGTGATAGCCCAGCGGGTAGGGCGTTTGCTTTGCACGCGGCCGGCCCATGCCCGATCCCCGGCATCCCATATGGTCCCCCTGAGCACCGCCAGGAGTAATTCCTGAGTGCAGAGCCAGGAGTAACCCCTGAGCATTGCCGGGTGTGACCCAAAAAGCAAAACATATATACGTTTTCAACTCTGGAATCTAAAAGTATATTACATTAATTTTTATTCTAAACTTGGATCTCTTTGATGAGGTTATCTTTAAGTCGGGGGGCATCGCCACCTATTTCCCTACAGACGCCAACTCAAGCTTTTCCAACGGCCGTTGGATGTCAAGGCTTCAAACACGACGGGGACGGGGACCCCGGCGGCACGGCTCCAAGGTGGCCCGTGCGGGAACTGTCCACCCTGTCCAGCAACTCCGCGGCGCGCAGATGCTGCGGGGCAAGGCTCCGCTCGGCGCGCAATCAGGTTTTGGGGTGAGGTTACCCAAGTCCGGAGGCACCAAGAGCAGGTGACCCCCCCACAAAGACGCAGCCCAGCGCCCAGGATTGTGGGGCGGGACCGGAAGTGACCTACCGGAAGTTGGTCTCCTTTCTTCTCTAGGAATTCGGAGGTATTCGCACCTCCATGGTCTGAGCAAATTGCGACGGAGAGAAGAAAGGGAGGCGCCGGGCAGGGTGGCCTGGAGGGTGTGGAGCCCTTTTCCTGCTGAGAACTCCTGGCCCCGAGGCTCTCGTTCCCTTGGACAGTGCTCTGTGTCCATTGGAAGGAGAGGAGCGGCAGGAATGCTACAGGCACCCTAAAACTCCAATATATTCTCAGATTAAAAAAGTTATTACTGCTTGGGCATATGCCTTGTTTTTCTTTCAGATGGAGTTTAATCTTTAACATTACATTAATGTAACATTTGCATTAACAATCTTTACATTAACACAACTGAAATGGTCCTAAATTAGTGATCAAACAGTATAAAATTTATCAATATTATAATCTTCGTTATATTATAATTTCAGGAGTATTCGTCTACTCCTGAAAATTCTTTTTCTGTGAGCAAGACAAGAACCCTGAGGAAACCCTGGGTAAGGCCTAGGACTGACTTTCCTTTCCTGCAAAGAGCAATTCCTTGCCCCAGCCTGAGTCCGTGGCTCCCAAGAAATCTCGGGTAGTGGGGATCAACTCTCGTGCCTAGAGATCAAGCGGACATCAGGTGTGGCTTGACGGCCACCTCGTGGGGCTGCCCACGCCCAGCAGGGGCTCATCACAGACTATATCAATCCTTAGCCTGCCCAGTGGGTCTTGGCGGCAGAGGTGGCTGGGGAGAAAGCGACCATCTCTCGCCTTCTCGCCTCACATAAGCCACCTGTGGGCCCACCTACATCGAAAAGGATATCAACACTTGACCCCCAAGGATATAAATTGGGGTCATGACCCCAAATATGGGGGAATCAGGAGCCTGATGCAGTAGTCATCAAAAGTCGTTAAAGTGGAAGAGAAATCCTTTATGACTTAATAGCAACAAATGTTTGGCTTATTAGCTATTTCCATACCTACATTTCTGGGGTACCCCCAATCCCCAATTTCTCAGGCCCAGGAGGGTCATATGCGGAAAAAAGTGTGAGCAGCCAGGTTTTATGACATCTTCAGACTAATAGTAGTACCTGAAACAAAATTCATGTTATTCAGGGACCCTTCTGTGCCCTTAGAAAGGACGGGCCGGAGCGATAGCCCAGCGGGTAGGGCGTTTGCCTTGCGGCCGGCCTGTGCCGGCCAGGGTTCGATCCCGGCATCCCATATGGTCCCCCCGAGCACCGCCAGGAGTAATTTCTGAGTGCAGAGCCAGGAGTAACCTCTGAGCATTGCCGGGTGTGACCCAAAAAAGCAAAAAAAAAAAAAAAAAAGAAAGGACGGAAGAAAGCGTCTGAGCATGCCCCCGGGCGCAGCCCCAGAGCATGTTTAAGCATCAGCACACGCCCCTGGACCGGCGCCCCCAGAGCACGTTTAAGCTCAGGTAAGTCAGTCCTCGCTCGAGGCCCTGAGCAGGTCCAGGGAAAGGACTTAAAGCAAACTGTCTCACGGGAAAGAGCATCTCGACGCGCGGCTGTGGTACCCAGCTGCCGGCTGGGGCCTCTTTTCTCTCATCAGGGTTATAAAGTAACGACACTGGAAGAAGAGTCGCAGTATTGCGGCCCGCCGGAGGTGGAGGTGGAGGTGGCAGGTCGTTGGTTGAATCAGCTGATGTTGGGACGTGGGCACCGTCAGCGCCAGCATCGGTGGGTGCATGGGTGCAGAGAGAGCCGAGGGGCTGCACCAGGATCCTGTCGCGGGTGAACGCTTTATTTCCTTGGCGTCCCCTTCTCCCTTCTCCCTGTGTCTTCCCAGACATTGCCATTTCCGGGGGCCTCAAGGGGAACGAACAGGGAGCAGGGCCTCACGCCTTTGGCAAGGTTTCTGCCCACCGGGTACCCCGGAACTGGCAGGCAGCGGGGCCTGGAAGCAGAAGGAGGTGCTGGGCGCCACCCCAGCTAAAGAGGGGAGGTGATTGGGGCCGGGCGATAGCCCAGCAGGTAGGGCGTTTGCCTTGCACGCAGCCGGCCCATGCCGGCCCGGGTTCGATCCCGGCATCCCATATGGTCCCCGAGCACCGCCAGGAGTAATTCCTGAGTGCAGAGCCAGGAGTAACCCCTGAGCACCGCCGGGTGTGACCCAAAAAAGCAAAAAAAAAAAAAAAAGGAGGTGATTGCCGCGAGGAGGACCCTAAAGGGGGAACTTGGGCCCAAGACATGCCTTCAGCGCTCAGAGCCGTCGCCCGGCCGGGAATCCATGGCTTTCATTTCCTCTTCTGGAAGGGGGCCTCTCCTGGTAGCCTCGGAGGCTCCTCCTGGCTCTGTGCTTCGGTTGCTCCTGGCAGCACGGAGGAGACCGTGCCGGGAGCGGTGCCAGGGACAGAACCCAGGGCCCCCCAGCATGCGAAGTAGGTGCTCAGCCCTGAGTGCTCTCTCTCCCCCAGAAGTCAGGCGATTTTAAAATTGGAGCAGTTTTGACTGGGAGATGTATCAAGTCTGATGCTTTCTTATTCCTGGTGAGAAACTAGAGGATGGGAGAGATTAAACTTTTCTTCTTTTTTAATTTCTTTTACTGGGAGCGATAGCACAGCGGGCAAGGCATTTGCCTTGCATGCGGCTGACCTGGGTTTGACCTCGGCATCCGTATTGCAGAGGCAGAGGAAGAGAACAAATATCTAAATAAATCCTCTACTGTCTTCCAGCCAAGACCTGCTTCAAGTCCTCAACGTGCCTTTCCCTGCAGTCCAACATTCATGTGATTAAAGATCATAACCAACAAACGATGGGCGTCATTGGCAGTTTCCCCTGACCTGGCCTCTGAGGGCTGTGGGAAGGCAGAGGCGGAGCCAGCAAGCCCGCCTTTATCTGCTTCCCCGTGTTCATCTCTGCTCATGCGCGGGACAGTATCACCCTGGATGTCTGAACAGTTTCGGAAGGTGTGGCTGCAAGCTCCCAACCACCACAGCCAGAAGCCCCGGCAGGGAGACACTCCAGACCCACAGCCGTGCCGGGCATGTGGCCACAGAGTGGCTACACGACAGTCTTAGATATTTTGGATGTTAGGACCAGGTCCCTCCCAGGATCTTTCACATTTATACCCTGTATTCAGTTCTAGGCAGGTTCTAGCCGTGACTGTCATCCCAGTGAGCCTAGCAAGAAGCCAGGGGAACCCCCACCATGAGGTCAGTCCTTCTCAACATCCAGACTCCACAGCTCCTCAGAACTCCACCCAAGACAAAAGCTGATCTTTCCCTGTTGGGGTTCATCAGTAAAGCTCAAGATGAGAGTCTACTACTGAGAGTGTATCACCTACATGGCAGAGCCTGGCAAGATACCCGTGTTGTATTTGATATGCCAAAACCCAGTAACAATTATAGACCTTATTCCCATGACCTGAAGGAATGGTTTGAGGCTCTTCGTGCTCTTGGATTGAGCAGATGCCCTTGGGCTGCACTTGCTTGTAACAGAACATATGGAGATGTTACTGGTGCCTGCTCGAGCAAATTCATGAACAACGGGAAGACAAGTGATACAAGTGATACAAGTGAAGAAAAGAAAAGGATGAAGATTTTTCTTCTCTCTTTTTCAATGCCAAGATAGGATTGTACTTTGGGCAGAGGGTGCTGAATGTTTCTGCTGAACATTTTTGTGGGGAGAGCTGATCGCTCCCTGTTCAAACAGTTTTTCGAACATTCCTTGGATGAAAACAGGCAAAATCCCTTTCAGAGGATGCAGTTCCTTTTATTTTTTTTCTTCTGTTTTCCTGGGCTAGACAGCAGGGGGCCACTAGGCTTTCGGAGGTCAATAGAGTCTTTGTGGAGATGACAGTCCAGGGTAGGTGTGTAAGCTCTGCCTGCTTGCTCCTTTCTGGCTGACCTGGAGGTGATGAACACATGACTGGACAGGTCGGGTCCAGCTGCCAGAAGGCCCCTGCCTGCAAAACTGGGCTGTTAGCTTTCCTGTCCAGAATCCGTGTTTGCATTGGAGTCGGAGTGAGGAGAATCCCTCGTGTCTCAAAGGTGGTTCCCCCTCAAAACTACGATTGTCCAGAATTTCAAATGCAGGGGGAGCCCTGTGAGGGTACAGACCAGGCACACGGCCTGGGAAGGTTTGGGTCAAGGCAGGGAGAGGCCCAAAGAGCTTGTGGTCACAGGATCAACTCTGCCTCTGTCAGTGCTGGACGTCAGTGATGCCAGGGACAGCGAGCTCATTGTGCTGTCTCTGCCTGCTCTGTCCTTTGCCCTGCCCCTCCCACCCTGCATCCTTTGCCCTTTGCTCAGTGTCAGGAGGCTGTGCCCTCCGGCTTGCGGCCCCAACTGAACCATGTGAGCGACAGAGGGCGGGTGAGAGTCGGGGTGTGTATTCCCCAGTGCACTCTCTAGCAATGCGTGGTATCTCTTGAACGTTATTCCTCAACTATCTCTTTTGAGCCCTGGGTTCCCGGCAGCTTCTGTCCTCTGGGTGTTTTTTTAGTTCTTTGCTTTTCAGGTCACACCCAGTGATGCTCAGGGATTTTTGATCTACTGCATCTGTACTCGGGAATTACTCCTGGCTGTGCTCAGAGGGACGTATGAGATGTCAGGGATCGAACCCGCATCGGCTGCGTGCAAAGCAAACACCCTAATCGCTGTATTGTTGTTCTGGTCCCTGTTTCCACTTTGTTGAGCAGTTTCCTTTACCCTGTTCCACCGCTAAGAGGTGCTTCCGTCAGCTTCCTGCTGGACAGGGTCTGATGTGCCCGTCCTACTGACGACGTGTCCCCTCCTAGTGTGGGAGGTCGATGCCCAGGATGAACCTGACTCGCTCGGTTTAGCTCCTCAGACCTTCGCACAAGGACTGGTTGGAAATGACCCAGACGTGTTGGGTCATTTCACTGGGATTAAGTTGAGGTTTAGAACTGGACTTTATGCCGATACCAACCTAGAACTGAGCATTAAATTCAGGCAAAAGATGCACATGACAACCTCTTAATGTATGTATTGTAATCCACAATGTGGAAGGGAAGGAAAAGAGAGAGAAAGAGAAAGAAATTAAGAACCTGCCACAGAGGCAGGCTAGGGGAGGGGGAGGGAGTCGGGGACATTGATGGTGGGAAATGGGCACTGGTGGAGGGATGGGTGCTGGAACACTGTATGGCCGAAACCCAAATATGAACATATTATGAACATCTTTGTAACTGTATATCTCATGGTGGTATAATAAAATATTTAAAAAAAGGAACTGGACTTTAAAGAACGCTGCTGTGTGGCGGGTCCCATTATTGGCCGAGGCAGATCTTGCAGGAGACACGGTCCAAGGCTGTGTGCACGTCAGCGGATGGTTTCTAGGGTAATATGACTCCACCAGAGAGCCTGAGTCACGACATCCTTCCGTGGGTGTCTGTTAGGAGATGGAGAATATGCGGAGGGTCCGTTTCCTTGATTTCATTTTACTGCTCCGTCCTGTCGTGTTCCCGGGGAATAATTGCTTCCCCCTCGGTGCTCCTTTGATTGACGTACAATTTACATAAAATGTGGTGCTCCACTTCTGATTTATCAGTGGGGGCAAAGGAGATGGCTCAAAGGACTGGAGCATTTGCCTCACATGGAGAGGGCAGGGGTTTAAATCGTGGTCCCTGCAACCAGGAGTAAGCCCTGAGAACTGCTGGGTGTGGCCTCAACCCCAAAACAAACAAAATAACTGTCCAGGAAGTGTCCCTGTGATCATCTCTGCCATTGACACTGGGGCACTTTCACGAAGCTGGTTGGATCCCCACTGTATGCATGTATATATGAAGCAAAACCCCTGGTATTTGCCCCCCCCATCTCTTTTTTCTTTTTTTTTCTTTTTGGGTCACACCCGGCAATGCTCAGGGGTTACTCCTGGCTCTGCACTCAGGAATTACTCCTGGCGGTGCTCGGGGGACCATATGGAATGCCAGGGATCGAACCCGGGCCGGCACAGACAGGCTGCGTGCAAGGCAAACGCCCTACCTGCTGGGCTATCGCTCCGGCCCCTCTCTTTTTCCAGAACAATTTGTTTCCTTATCCTTGGTCTCAGGAAGTCTGTGAGTTTTTCTTCTTTTCTTTCTTTTTTTTTCTTTGGGGGTGACACCCAGCAATGCTCGGGGGTTACTTCTGGCTCTATACTTAGGAAGTACTCCTGGCAGTGCTTGGGAGACCATATGGAATGCTGGGGATTAAACCTGGTTGACCGCATGCAAGGCAAATGCCCTCCCACTGCAGTATCGCTCCAGCCCCTTTGAGGGTTGAGGGCATGAAGTTGTGCAAAACTGGACGGAGTTGCCTAGTTCATCTGCTCCAGAATTTTCCAGTATGTATTCGGGTATAACAATGAGGTCCCAAAATATGCTCCAGGAAAATAGCTGGGAATAGTCTAGGCTTTTCCTTGGTCTTGGCTCACTCTGGGAATATACTTTGTGGTGGCTTCTTTCCCTGCAGGACGTGTACGTGGCTTCTGCAAGGCTCCGTGGAGAGTGGGGGCCATTGGGGAACGGGGATTGCTCAGAGTCATGGCCATCGAGTAGGGACCATAGAGGATGCCCTGTCCTATTGCTCCGGACCCAAGCCATGCACCTGTTATTTATTTATTTAATTTATTTAAAATTTATTTTTATTTTACCACTGTGAGTTATATAGTTACAAAACTGTTCATGATTAGGTTTCAGTCATACAGTGTTCCAGCACCCATCTCTTCACCAGTGCCCATTTCCCACCACCGATGTCCCCTGATTCCCTCCCCCTTCCCCAGCCTGCCTCTATGGGAGGCACTTTTGCCTCTCTCTCTCTCTCTCTCTCTCTCTCTCTCTCTCTCTCTCTCTCTCTCCCTTCTCTTGAACATTGTGGCTTACATACATACATTTAGGGGTTATCATGTATATCCCTTTGCCTACATTTAATGCTAAGTTCTAGGCTGGTATTACTATTTCCAACAATTATTAGCACACTGGTCCCTTCTCTTGTTTTACCTAACCTCTGACTCCACACACTTGAGGTAGATTCCACCCACTGACAAGACCTCCTGATCCATGTTTTGCCTGGCCTAGGATATTGGTTTCATGCTATTTTTTTCTTTGATCACTTGATCACTTGAATCCCGTTATTCATCGATTTGCTCGGCGGGTGCCAGTAACATTTCCATTGGACCCTATCACGTGCCAATGTAGCCCAATGGCATCTGGTTGATTCAGGAATATGAAGAGCCTCAAACCGTTCCTTCAGGGTCTTGACAAGGAAGTCTGACCATCTTGTAGGTCTCTCCCTCCCACCAAAATTTCCTGTACATCGTGGAATGCAGTGGATTAAAGGACATCCCTGTTTCCACTATTTTGATGGACCGCACGGCCAGTTCGACCTGGGCTCTAACTGGTTTGACTCTGTCAATCTGGTAGTGAGGCAGTGTTTCAGCGTCCGGACAGCAAAGGTGGTGGCTAGTGTGGTGGGCGAGTCTCATCCGGCTGCTTCCGGAGGCGATGGGCCCACTCCCAAAACCCATCTGTCCTCCCGAGAGCCCCATGTTCAGCTTAGCTGGGGGGAAAGCGGAGTTCCAGCTTCCCCAGGTGCGTCCGAGGCCCGCATGCTAGCATCATTAATTTTTCTTTTAAATTTTCATTATACCACTGTGAGATACACGATTACAAGGATGTTCACAATTGGGTCTCTGTCATACAGTGTTCCAGCACCCAGCCCTCCACCAGTGCCTCACTCCCACCACCAATGTCCCAACGCTCCTCCCACCCAACCCCAGCCTGCCCCTATAGCAGGCACCTTATCTTTCTCTCTGTTTCCGTCTCTGTATTTCTCTCTCTCTTCTCTTACACTTTGTGACTTGCCTTACGGTTTATGATGCAATTATCTATGCATATTCAATAGTGAGTTCTAGTGTGACATTATAGTTCCTCATTCCCCATCAACCTCCCCAGTTTGTTAAAACTACAATGATTATGGTGTATAGATGTGAAAGATCCTGGGAAGGACCTGATCCTAGCCTGCGTTGTTATCTAAGTCTCTTGCACGGCTGCACACCGTCACAGCTGTGTGTCTGGTCTGTCCCTTGTCCAGTTCATCTCTATTGTTACTGTTTTTGGCATATTGAATACACCACGTGTAGCTTGCCAGGCACTGCCATGGCTCTGGGTTCATCCCTGGGGACCCAATCTTTTTCTATGTCAGACCACCCACCATCCAGGGCCCACGGGGCAGAGCCCTGGGTGTAGACAAGCCTGTCTCCTGTCTGCCACCTGCTGACGCAGCTGGGCACCTCAGCCGCACCTGCAGCACCTGGAGCGGCAAGTGGCCCCAGGGTCATTATTTTTAACTCCCTCCCTCCCCCTGCACCGCCATGGCATTTCTTGAGGGCCCACAACTGTGTTACACATTTCTGCTCCAAATGGTAGTGCAGTGCTTCTATTGGGTATTTTTATCTCCTTTTTAAAATTTTTCACCCTTTCAGATTAAAAATAAAAAAGCGAGGCGTAGAGATTTGAAGGAACTTGGCCAACTCGGCCCAGCTGGCGAGCTGGCGGGGAAAGCCCGCGCCCTCAGCGCTTCTCAGCCAAGCGGTTTTGTCTCACTTCTGTCCCTAACCCCGCCGCGGGGGTTCGGGGGCTCCCTGCGGGCGACAGACCCGCCCCTTCGTGGGTCCCGCCTGTCCTGGGGGGCGGTGCCTGGAGGTGGGGGGGGGGCGGTCCGCGCGGATCCTGCCACCGCCCCCTGGCGGCAATGGGGCTGCAACGCAGCGCATGCTAATGAGCACGCGGCGCGGCCCGCTGATTGGCCGGCGCCACCCGGCGGCTTTCCCAGGGGCGGGAGCCGAGTAAAGGGCCCCGCAGGCAGCGGCGTCCGGACCCGGCGCCTCCCTTTGCACATCAGGGCGTGTGCGGGCCGCGCTGGCGCTGCTCCCGGCGGGCTTCCCCTGCCCTCTCGCACCCGTGTCTGGCGCTGGATTCATCCCGGCTCCAGGATGACTATCCGGCACCAAGGCCAGCAGTACAGGCCGAGGATGGCATTTCTGCAGAAGGTGAGAACTGGGGGGGTGGTGGGGGTCCCCGCACCTGGGCCTTGGGAGGGGCGCGGAGCCCCAAGTCTGGCAAGTGTTGGAGGCAGGAGGGGCGCCCCCAGTAGCCCCGTAGCCCCCCCCCCAGTAGCCCCGTAGGGCCGCTCCGTGCAGACTTTTTGCCCGTGCGTGTTTTTCTTCTCTTGCAAAGATGACAATGATCAGGTTTCCATGACACCTGTTCCTAGCGCAGCGGGGACACGAGCCACAGGGCTACGGGCTGCCGGGGGGTCCAGAACTACCTGTAGCTCGGAGCAGGGAGGGAGTGGGGGTGTGTGGTCCCCCCACCCATGTCCCCAGGACGGGCCCTTTGGCCATCATCTGCAGATGTGTCTCTCTCCAACACCCAGACGTCCAATGACCATCTTGGTCCTCGTTTTCTTCCCCTGGGCCCCAACTCTAATATCTTCAAGTAAGTGGGTGTGTGGCTGAGCGCGTCCACGGAGACCGCCGTGAACGGTGGGATTCACGGGGGGAAGGGAGCCCCGCGCCCCCGCGCCTTAGTGGGGTGTCGTGGTTTATGTGGTGTCTTCTGGCTGCAGGTCGGAATGTCTCTCCTTCCCGGAGCAGAAGCTCTCCCCAGCTTGCAGGGGGGGGGGGTCCCCGTGTGCACAGGTGGGAGGCGGAGAATGTCTGTGCGGTGGGAGGTGCGCGCAGAAAGCGGCTCTTTTTGTTCTGGGCATTTCAGCTGAGCAGAGTGGGGGGGGAGGCGGGGGGTAGGTCCCAGGTGCCCTGGTCCTCCCTGCCCCTGCCCCCGCTTCAAAGCCTCCTTGTCCAGCGCGGGGCTCGGAGCTCTGCAGATCCGGCTAAGGAGAATTAGCCAAATGCCCAGTGACAGGCTGAGCCCTGCCCAGACTCAGCCGCCGATGTCGCCCCCAAGTTACATACGGGCGACCCGGGGCTGTCTCTGTTCCCGGACCGCGCTGCAGAGGGTGGCCCTCCGCCGTCCACTTTGACCTGGAACCGGACTCCTGGCCCCCCGGGGGCTGCTGAGGGGCACCAGGGCGCAGAGCGAGGCCCCCCTGCCTCTCTGCCTCTGTTCCGAAGCTCCGCCTGTTGCTCTGGGTCTGCTGGTGAGACGTTTGCCCTGTCCGGCTGTCTGGACGGTGTCCCGGTTCAGCCTCGCCGGCCCCCTCCCCTCTCTCTCTCTCTCTCTCTCTCTCTCTCTCTCTCTCTCTCTCCCCCCAGAGGCCCCTCCTTACCCCAGCCACCCCTCCCCTCCTTGCTATGTTCACAAAATCCCCCACAAAGAAACTGGGGTCCTTCTCCAACCGGTGCTCCTCTAAGCCCCCTCCTCGGGCACCCCTTGCTCACAGAATAAAGTTCACTCCCCGGCTTTTGTACCTGTCCCTAGGAAAGTCCACGAAATGGGGGGCTGCCCTCACCTGGGCTCCGACTTCTAAGCACCATTACCCCTCGGCACCCCCTTTGGGGATGGAGCACTTTCCTGCTGGCACCGGATGTGGTACCCTTCTCTGCTGATTCCCTGTTGGAGGGGGACCCCCTTCTATCCCCAGCCCCTCACTCAGGCCACAGAGCCCCTGAGGGCAAGTGTGAGTATGGGTTCTACAGAGAGGGGCCGTCCTGGTGAGCCCACTGCTCAGCCTGCGGGTGCGCCCCATCCAAGAACGTGGTCTGGGCGCCTGGTCCCACATCCCTCCATCAATGCCCAGGTGCTGTGGCCTCAGCTGGTGGCTCTTCACGGTCCTGAGCTCACCTGGCCACACAAATCGCTGTTCACGGAGAAGGAAAGTTGCACTCAGAGAGGTTAAGTCACCTGCCCCTGGTCACACAGCCTCTGTATGGCGAAACTGGGGAACCAGGGGGGCGACCACCTTCTTTGAGTGTGGTTCTGTACTCCTGCTGTCCTGTGGGTGGGGGGCTGAGGGAGATGGGGCTAGGGGGATGGGCCCCAGAACTGCAGCACGAATGGGGGGGGTCTAGTCAGAGAGGAAGGACGTGCCAGGAAGAGGAAATATCAGGGGCTAAGATCAGAGGCTTGGGGACTCTGGGAGTGGGGTCAGTGGGGACGGAGTTGGAAGCACAAGCAGGGGGTGCTGGGCAGGCAGGGGCCGGGCTGGGGGTCCCCAGGCTCTTGGAACCTCTGCATGTGGTTTGGTTAGATCCACAGAGAGAAGGAGGCCTTTGGAATCGTCACGTGACAGTGGGTTTGGAAATGAAAAGGAGCAGCGGCGTGAGGGGACTCATAGGAATCCTTCAGGCCCTCGTGCCTGACAGCACCAGCCGCCTGGCAAGGCTGGCCCCGGTGGCTTGGGGCAGCCCCAGCCTGGCCTTTAACCCAGTCCCAGGTAGCCCCCAGCTGGGCAGCCGCCCCGGTCCTCCTTGCTGCCCCTCAGCCCCCACCCCCACCTGGGCTTGTCAAGTGCGGTGAGAGTGGAGGAACGCGCCCCTGTCCAACTCTGCTTTGGGAACCAGAGGGGTCAGCTCAGCACAGCGACCCCCCAGGCCCACGGCCGCTGTTCCAGTGTCCACCCCCAACTCCGTGAGTTCCAGGTTCCCCTCCCTGCCCATGCCCACTGTCCCTGACATTCTCTGAGGACTGATGTGGATGGGAACTATACCGAGGGGCCTCTGGTTGACCTCTGCCTTCCTGCTGCCTTCTGGCACCTTCTCCAGCTTGGGAAGGGTGAACAGATACAGAGAGAGAAGGAGGTCAGTGAACTTTAATAGCGTCCGTCATCCACTGGGCACTGTGTGGGGGCCTGCGCCCACGGGAATGAAAACACACCCGCCACCCCCCCCCCCATCCTCCCAGAGCGTAGAGCCAGTGTTCTAGGCACTGTGCTCCGGAGGAGAGTTTGACCCGTATTGACCCGGGTGCGTGGGTTTGTCCTGGGAGGCAGGGTCGATTTCTTGGGAGTTTGGAGCTTGCACCTCATCCAGGGATGGAAAAATCTGTGGTTCCTTTTGCCCAAAGGATGGGAAGAGGAGGATTGTTTCTGGCATTGACAAGTTGGGGTGTCAGAGATTTGTTGAGGTGGACGTGTTGGCCTGGAGCCGACTACAGGCTTGGTGGTCATGCGGGCGGCACCCAGAGACGGGGCCTTTGAACGTCCCGCCGAGGGGGCTACACTCTGTGTTAGGTGCGTTTGGTGTTTGAAGTTTGGGGTGAAGAACTAAGGGATGTCTTTCCTGCTGGAAAGTGGGTCAGAGCAGAGGGTCGGGGTGTGGGTCGGGTGGGAGGGGAGGGGGGGGTGCGCCTCTACCTCCGCTGCACCTCAGAAAGTGTCGGTCTCAATCAGCTGTGCTCTTTCTGCCTTCCTTAAGCAATTAAGTAATTACGTGGGGTGCGGCTGTGCCGTGAGCTCCGGCAGAAGCTGCAGCTACTTTGAATGCATGGTGCAGACGAGAGCCCCGGGGGCTGCGCAAGGTCTGGGGAGGTTTGGGGGTGCTACAGTGGGGCTTGGGGGTGCCACACATCTGACTGGTAGAGGCAGGGATGCTGCTATGTACATGCTGGCCGTGCACTGGACAGCCCTCCTATCCCCCCACCCCCTTCATAGTGACCATGCCCAAGTGTCTCTGGGGCAGAAACTTGGGCTGGAGGGAGCCCCAGGCTGCAGGGGTCTCAGGGGACAGACAGAACCCAGCGTGGCAGAGCCCTGCAGGCATGGGAGGGAGGGTTTGGAGGGTCCCCCAAATTTGGGCTCAGCGAGCAGAGAAAGGGGAGACATGAAAACAAAGTGAAGATTCAGGTGTTGGGGCCATCTGGAAGGTTTTAAGGCTTTGACCAGGTGTGAGGGGCAGCTTTGAGGAAGCCTGATAGCAGAAGCATGGATTCTGGTTGGTCTGAGGGCCGTGGGGACGTGGGGTAACTCTCTGCCGGGAGCCCCTTTCTGGCGGGTGCACCAAGGTCACGCCTGGGGTCACCTCCCCATCTTTGTACAGAATAGGGCGGGTGGTTCTCCCCCCTTCCCCGCTCCTTACCTCACCCCCGGGGAGCTTTCTGGGCTTAAAGGAAAATTCCAGCAGCGGATGAGCTGCTGTGAGTGACAGCTCTGGACGTGGGCGTGCAGGGTGGGCTGGGGGGCCGTCAAAGCCGTCATCTCTGCTCCCCAGTGTCGGGGCTCCTGACACGCCCACAGTCGTGTTGGGGCAAGCCCCTTTCCTGCCCTCAGCACGGGGTCGGCCAGGTCTGGGTGCTGGGTGAGCTGGGGGCAGGTGTCTGTCGCCTGAAGGTGGCTGGCTGGGGTTGGTGTCATTTGCGGGTGGGAACGGAGGGAGGGTGGTGGTGAGTGGTGTGGGAGGAGTGGGCTTGGGAGCAGAAAGGCAAAGTTTACACAACGTACAGAACCGAGGGGGCCAGGCCGAGTCGAGGCTCTGCTCCCGGGCCCAGGGAGGAAGGAGGGAGCCCCGGTCCGCCTCGTCGGTCGAGTACACTTGAGAGGTTTTGGAGTGTGGTGCTGGTGGCTGGTCTTCTGTGGCCTCTCTCCTGGGGCACGGATGACTCTGTCTGTGCTAACTGTCACTTCTGGAAAGAATCCCAATGTTGCTGGCTTGGGGCCCGCTCCAACCCTCTCACATGAACCCTGTGGCCTCTTGGAAGATCCCAAAGGATTTAGGACTCACCTCTGGATGGAGGAGCTGGGGCTCAGCTCAGCCTCCAACTGTCTCTTCTCCTTGATGGGAACCCCCTGAAATGAGTCCAGTGCTGGGTAGAATGGATGGGAACCCCAAAGGGCCATTCCCCCAGGTTGCTGAGGCCTGTTGAAGCCCCCCCGGACCCCCCACCTGTGAGATTAACTTACCTCCTAGAAAGCTCTTCCACTCCTCATTGTGTTTCAAAAATAACCCTCATTATTCCTCCTCTGAGGGTTATTTTCAAACTCTTTAGAACTCTCTTTTCTCTTCATGAGAGAAGGAGTCAAATCTGCGAATTTCTCTAGCTAAGCTCAGGGTTCTGAACCGTGGGTAGGTGGGTTTCTGCTTCTCTCGGCTTTTCGGGTCCCTGGTTTCCATGGAACAGAAGCCGTGTGAGCTACTGAAATTTTATGGCCACCTGGGGATTGGGGGGCTGCAGCTTCTCCCATGAGATCAGCCTCTTGGCAGGAGCCTGCAGCTCCCATGTTGTCCCAGTCGCTCTGGATCTGACCAGACATGGCTGGGAGAAGTGGGGCCCCTCTCAGCCCCCTCCCAGGCCCCCCTGATGTCTCTCTGGTGCACCTGGGGGCAACACCCCACACCGTGACACTGCACAGGCCAAGAAATAGGGCCCTGGAAGAGCCGAGCTGAAGGGAATCATTTATGTTCTGGAGCCGTTCTGCGAGCCAGGCAAACGCCAGTGCAAGGGAAGCTCAGTCAGTTGTGCCCGGCCGCCGTCCGGGCTCTGGGCGCTCCGCGTGCTGGCCGAGTGCCCAGTGGTGCCCCCTGTGGCCTTGCCCACATCCCTGATGGGGCCATTTCTCCAGACCGCAGTTCTGCTGCAAGTGCATTGCGAGTGGACACCCAGCCCTGGGCACTGCCTGAGAGCCCCTTTGTGGAGCTTCCTGCTGCTGGAGGTCCAGGAAATTGTCCCCTGTGGGACCCCTCACCTCGAAAGCAGAGGGGTCATCCCGCTGCCCCGAAACGTTGTCTCTTACCATTTTACAGGTGCCGGCAACAGTGTTCCCGGGGCCCTGAGCTCCGGCTTTAGTGGCAACTCTAAGATTGTTTTTGGCCTTCCCCCCACGTCCCTGTGTCCCCAGCCCCTGGCAGCCACCGTTTCCCTCCCTGATGGCTGGAATGGGCACAGTAGTCCCCTGCCTGAGTGGCCCCTGGCTTACCTGCTGGAGCTGGAGCTGCCCGTTGCCCGCGTTGGTGCAGGCTGCAGAATTGCCTTCTGTTGGGGCCGGACTCGCCCCAGGGGTCTCCTCCCGCTCCTCCCCCTGCCACACACTTGCACGGTTTCCACACCTCAGTGGCTGTTGTAACAGCTCCCTTTCAATTCTATCCATCTCTTCCCTTAGCGGGCCTCACAATCCTCTGGTATTTCTTTTTTTTTTTTTTTTTCTTTTTGGGTTACTCCCAGCAATGCTTAGGTTTCCGCACTCAGGAATTACTCCTGGTGGTGCTTGGGGGACCATATGGGATGCCGGGGAATCAACCTGGGTCGGCCACGTGCAAGGCAAACGCCCTACCACTGGACTATCGCTCTGAGATCATAGCATCAGAGCCATGCGTTGGACACCCCCTCTCCTTAACCCACAGAGGAAGGGGCTGAAGTGCTCCCTACCGTTGGTGGAGAAAGGAGACCCCCAGTGAGGGCATGAGAACCTGGGTTCCCTTTGGCTCTCAAGCACATGCTCATGGTACGGAAATTTGTAGTGTGGAAGGGCTGGGCTGTGTAGGGCGGCGTCCTTCCACTCAGTTGCAGATCAGCCGAGTGGGAGCCAGCAAGTGGCTGAGCACTTGTGGAGGGGAAGGCAGGGTCCTCAGGGAGCTGCTTCAGTGTGGGCAGTGGCTGGAAGGTGTGCAGGAGGGGCTTGAGGCACCCCTCCTCCATGAGGGTCTGTCTAGCTGCTCACAGCCGCCTGGACCTCAGGAGTGGCCCGTGAGCATCACTGTTGGGAAGAGCATCAGGGTTGGAGACAGCAAGTATGGAAACCTTTTTCCTTCCTGGCCTGATTATTGCAAGAGCTTTGGAGAGACCCTCCCCACCCCCTCACCCTCCGTCTTCTTTCCCTCTGCGGGGCCAACTTCCTTCTCTAGCCTGCCTGCCTGCCTGCTGCTCTCCTTCTTGGGCCTCATTGCCAGAACGCGGCTCCCTGGAACTGGTTGCTGGAATGAGACCCATTCATTGGCAGTGATATTCGAGACCCGTGGCTGCTGTTCCCACCTGTCGCCTCTCCCCAGGTTCCTGGTGCCTGTCCCTGCTTTTTCCTGTCCAGCAAATCCCTATAACTGGGGCCTCCTCTCCTCTAGTTCCCTGCAGAAGCCTGGGATCCCTGAAGCTGGCGTAGCCAGCTTCCCCACCTACCGACGACGAGCTCTCATCAGAGGAAACAATTTTCCGATGAATGTTCCTCTGGCGCTTCGTGAGTTCCTGTCTAGCAGCTCTCTCGGTTCTGTCTTACAGATTGAGGCCCTGGTGAAGGACATGCAGAACCCGGACTCGGGAGTCCGAATGCAGAGCCAGAAGGTCCTGGTCACCAGCATCCCTCACGCCATGACAGGTACTGGAGCACCGGATCCGATCGGGGACTGACACCCGCTATGTACAGTGGGTGGCAAATGTCAAACACAGCCCTGGGACCCAGTCTGGCTCACGGTGTGTGTGAGAGGAAGAGCGTATACCTATGGAGGGGCTGTCGCTGGTTTTGGCCACACTGCCTGTTCCGAGGTTGGACGGAGCTAAAGCTGTTGGCATTTTTGCCCTTTGAAGACTGAGTGTGGCCATTCTGGGCCACGGGCTCCTGCTGGGGTCAGAGAAGAAGGAAGGGACAGAGAGAGCACGGTGAGCACCGCCAGGAGTCATCCCTGAGCGCAGAGCCAGGACGAAGGCCTGAGCACAACTGGGTATTGCCCCCAAAGACTAGGTCACTTGATGAAGTTCACTTGTATCACTTGTCTTCCCGTTGTTCATCGATTTGCTCCAGCAGGCACCAGTAACATCTCCATATGTCCTGTCACATGCTAGTGTAGCCCAAGGGTACCTGTTTGCTCCAGGATCATAAAGAACCTTAAACCATTCCATCAGGTCATGGGAATGAGGTCTATAATTGTTACTGGTATTTGGCATATCAAATACGACATGGGTAGCTTGCCAGGCTCTACCATGCGGGTAGAAGACTCTTGTAGTCACCTCTCATCTCATGCATTTATTGTTGAACTGGGCTTGTGATCAGCTTTTTGCTGGGTAGAGCTCTGATGAGCTGTGGAGTCTGGATGTGGAAAATCGCTGCCCTCATGGTGTGGGGGGTTCCTCTGGCTTCTTGCAAGGTTCTGCTGGAATGGCAGGCCAGGGCTAGAACCCACCTTCCCTCTCAGGAGTCTCGTGATCAGCTGGGCAAAAGGAGGCCGGTAGCAACTCTGTCCCCTGTATGTGAGTCTCATACAGGGGACAGAGTTGCTGAAGTTATTTCTCCTAAAACTGTCAAAAACTACTGTCCTTTTTTTTTTTTTCCTTTTTTTTTGCTTTTTTGGGTCACACCCAGCAATGCTCAGGAATTACTCCTGGCGGTGCTCGGGGGACCATATGGGATGCTGTCCTTTTTGTGACCCTACTGTCCTTTTTGTGAGCATTTGCCTTGGCTTGATTTTAAGGACATCAGGTCAGGGGGACCATATGGGATGCCGGGGATCGAACCCGGGCCGGCACAGGCCGGCTGCATGTAAGGCAAAAGCCCTACCCACTGGGCTATCGCTCCGGCCCCTACTGTCCTTTTTGTGTTTGCCTTGGCTTGATTTTAAGGACATCAGGTCAGGTGGGAATATACTATGTTTTTTTTTTTTTGTTGTTGTTGTTATTGTTCTGTTTATTGTTTTTTTTATTTTTTTTTTTTTTGGCACACCCGGCACCAGGTTCCCGCTCGCACCGGAATCCGGGGCCAGGGGGCCGCGGCGCGCCCCTGTTTGTTTTTAGCTTTTTTGGTCACACCCAGAGATGCTCAGGGGTTACTCTTAGCTCTTGCATTCAGGAATTACTCCTGGCAGTGCTCAGGGGACCCTGTGGGATGCCGGAGATCGAATCTAGGTTGGCTGCGTGCAAGGCAAACGGCCTCCCTGTTGGACTATGGTTCCGGCCGGGAAAGATATTATTTGGAAGGAAATAATGGACTCCCATCACCTCTGCCCTTCTTTACTTTCTAATTCCTGAAATGCAGACCCTGGGGACGATGCTGCAGCTAAGGGCTTGCCAAGAGCCCCTGGAGGACGCGGCCCCCCACAAACCTGAGTGAGTTTTAGTGAATGCAGATGCAATCCATAATCTTTGCATTCCAGACCTGGCTTTCGGCAGCAGGAGCAAAAACAGCTTCTCCAGGAGGGAGCCTGGGGCTGCCTCTGTGCTCTGCACCTAGGGAGCCTCATTCTTGACTCCACCCACCACCCTTTTCCCACGCAGGGTGCGCCCCTGACTCTGCAGAGGCTGGCTGTCTCCCTGCCCACCCCCCACCTCTTAGAGGAAGGAGACTGTGTGTGTCTCTGGGCGTCTGCTTGGGAGATCCATTAGCCTAGTTGGAACAAAAGAGGAATTGCTGGAATGCTCCAGGGCAGCTCTCCAGAGAAAAGGCAGAGCCTTGGGAGCCAGTCGTGGGAGAGGCCAGGAACCCCAAGGGGCAGGGCTGGCTGGGCGGAAGTGGCTGAGCCTCCGCTTTCCTCGGGTATAAGGCACAGAGCCTCTTGCTGTCCCCTGCTCCTCTCTGCTCCTGACCAACATTTATCTATTCCATTTATTATTATGATTATTTGGGGGCCACGCCAGGTGGTGCTCAGAGCTTACTCTGGCCTTACTGCACTCAGTATTCATCCTGGCAGTGCTGGGGGGACCATTTGGGATTGAACCCACACTTGCCTTGTGCAAGGAAAGTGCCTTACCCATTGTATTATCTCTTCAGCCCCATTCGTCTTATTTTATTTTTTTAAATTAGTTTTTGGTTTTGGAACCATATCTGGCACTGTTCAGGACTTACCCCTGACTGCACTCAGGAGTTACTCCTGGTGGAGCTCAGGGGACCATATGGGGTCCTGGGCATCGAATTCCAGCCTGCTGAGTGCAAGGCAATAGAAG
The DNA here is from genome assembly GCA_021461705.1 of Cryptotis parvus. NCBI lineage: Eukaryota > Metazoa > Chordata > Mammalia > Eulipotyphla > Soricidae > Cryptotis > Cryptotis parvus. The sequence continues at coordinate 34,104 of JAJIBD010011902.1, forward strand.
GCTTATCCACTGTACTATATATCTCCTTGGTCTCCAACATTCATTCCGTCGAGATCGGGCACGTTCAGGGTGGTATGGCCGTAGACCCAATATTCATCCTGGTCTGAATTCTCTGTTGGGCTGGGCACGTCCTTCAGGCAACCTCTGCTCAGCCCTCTCTGGGTCAGTCCCATGCTTAGAGGTGTGGGTGCGAGGAGGGTCCCTCTAGGTTATGACTGTGTGAGCCAGCCGTGGTCAGTGCCATGGACAGTGTGTCGAATGCAGGTGATGCCTCTGTTCTATCAGGCAGCTCTCGTTTCCATTTCTCTATTAAAGACAGGCCTAGCAGGCCAGAGAGCTAGTGCAGTGGCTGAGGTGCCTCCCTCGAGTTTTGCCAGGAATGATTCTTATGCACAGAGCCAGGAGTAAACCCTGAGCACTTTCGGCTGTGGCCTAAAGCCTGAAGCCAAATCCAGAAGGCAGGACCAGCGGTCTCTGCTCACACCATGAGCCTGGATAAACTGCAACCACCCTGACCTGCAGTTCGCATGAGAGGAGCTCGTGGTTTCCTGCAAGGTCAGCTAACACCCCTGGACAGTTAGGGGAGCTCTGAGCGTCCTCTGTGTATTATGTTATGATGGGGAGAGGAGATGTCTCCAGCGCCGCCAAGCCTTTGGGAGCTTTTGTGTGACTGCTTGGGGATTCGAACCGCTTGTAAATGTGGCTGGCCAAAGCCCAGTCCACTCTCGCCTACAGTGGGGAGGGCGTTTGCCTGGCACGGGGCCAACCTGGGTTAGATCTCTGGCATCCCACATGGTCCCCGAGCACCTCCTGGGACTACCTCATGTACCTGGAAGGTGAGGCACACCTGTGTGCTGGGTGGGGCGAGGCCCCCCGCTGCTAATTCCCCCATTCTCCCATGTCGGGGTCCTGAGAGTCTGTGGGTCAGCACAGGGGAGGAGCCCCCCCTCGCATTGGCACTTAGAACGGCCAATTGGGCTGTTTCTCAGACCCAGGGTTTCTGGGCAGTAACGGGGCTGATGGGAACCCTGAATCCGGGCCGCAGCGTCAGTACAGGCCCTGTGAGGTGGAAGCTGGGGCCTGCTAATCTCATCGGATCTATTTCGGGAGAGCTAATCAGCCAGCGGGGCTGCCCTTTCTTGGTCTCTTCGCCACGGGCAGCATTCCGAGAGGCTTCGAGTGCCAGGTCTGAGGCCCCCGTTGTTAAGGCTTGTTTTGAGGGTGCGCACAGCCAGTGCTCAGGGCTTCTTCCTGTCTCCGTGCTCAGGAATCCCTCCCGCAGGGCCGGGGCCAGAGGGGTGCAGAAGAGTGAACTCAGCGCCCACGTGCAAAGCAAGCAGGTGCCGCTGTGCTGTTGCTCCATCCCCGCCCACGGGAGCATTTTCAAGGGAGGGTTTCTGCTTTTCAGCAGCCAGCCGGGAGTAAAGAAGCTAAAAGTCACCGAGACATGGGGCGAGCGAGGAGGGGACGTACAGCGAGGAGGGAGCGTTTGCCCCGTTGGGCATTTGCGTGGACCTGGGTTCGATCCCGGCATCCCATAGGGTCCCCCTGAGCACCACCAGGAGTGATTCCTGAGTGCAGAGAACGAGTAACCCAGGTGTGACCCAAAAAAAGGCGAATAAAGAAATATCACAGGGACGAACCAAACCACCCGAGCCATTATTGTGGGCATGTGGGCAGACAGGTGGTGGCAGGACATTGGTACTGACGGGGTGGGAGGAAGATCCCAGGATCCCAGGTTTGTCCATGTTGAGCTAAGCCCGCAGTGTGCGTGGGCCTAAAGGGCCCCCCCTGCAGGACGGCAGGAGAAGTGGCCCTGTCACCGCCTCCTTGGTCACAAGCCTCTCCACCTCTTCACCCCGGCTCTGTGTGGACCTGTGCTCCTGCCCGGGGCCTCCAGCGTGTAGAAAGCTTGTTCACAAGGCGGGGAGATTGGCTGAGATTGGCTCCTGGGGGGCTGGAGACAGCACAGAGGGGAAGGCACTCGCTTTGCATGTAGCTGGTAACCCAGGTTCAATCTCTGTCACTCCATATGGTCTGCAGAGCCATGCCAGGAGGAATTTTTGCGCACAGAGCCAGGAATAAACCATGAGCACTGTTGGGTGTTGCCAAAAACAAGAACTAAAGCAAACAAAAGTGGCTGTGAGCTTTTAAAAGGTGGTTTCTGAGTTGGAGTGCCTGTGGGAGGTGGTCTCTGAGTTGGGGTGCCTGTGGAAGGTGGTCTCTGAGTTGGGGTGCCTGTAGAAGGTGGTCTCTGAGTTGGGGTGCCTGTGGGAGGTGGTCTCTGAGTTGGGGTGCCTGTAGAGGTGGTCTCTGAGTTGGGGTGCCTGTAGAAGGTGGTCTCTGAGTTGGGGTGCCTGTGGGAGGTGGTCTCTGAGTTAGGGCACGTGTTCTCTCCAACCCTGATGTCCTCCCCTGATGCCTCTGAATTTTGTTAGGGGGTCCCGAATGGTGCTCAGAAAGCCTGGGGTCCCTCCTGGTGATTCTCAGCCGACAGAGCCAGCGGTTTACTGAGGCTCAGACTGAGCATGCAGAGCTTGGGCTCTGGGCCGGGTCCGAGGCTTACTTAGGCTGCCCTGGCAGTGCTTGGAGGCCTCGGGGGCCGTGTCTGGAGGTGCTGGTGTGGGGTGGGGGTGTGGGAGGAGTTTCAGAGGCTGTAGCTGTCAGGTGGTGTCGGGGAACGCACTGGTGTCAGATGCACGCGAGCCGCTTGCCTTAACCCTTGCCTGGTCTCTCCAGCGCTTCCTGTTTGTTTGTTTGTTTGTTTATTCATTTAAATGTAATGCCAGCCTTCACCATGCTTTGTTCCCAGTCAGTCCTTAGACTTGGAGAGTCCAGGGTGAGAATCTGAGCGGAGGCCACCTTCCATTTGCTGAACATGACACTGCAATGTGCAGAGTCACTGGAGTATGTCCTTGCTGGGTGCTTTGGAAAAGTACCTCTTAAAGAGGCTTAACATAGCATGGAATGAAGATGGCCTTGACCTGCAGGGACCTGCCTGGGAGCAGCCCCTCACCACCTCCCCCGCCCACTGCTCCCAGCTCAGGCTCTGAGCAATTCTCATGTGCCCAGGCACCATCCAGAGCCCCATGAATAGTTATTTTTCCCTTTTTTGCTTTTTTGGGTCACACCCCGGCGATGCTCAGGGGTTACTCCTGGCTCTGCACTCAGGAATTACTCCTGGCGGTGCTCGGGGGACCATATGGGATGCTGGGGAGTGAACCTGGGTCCGCCGTGTGCAAGGCAAACGCCCTACCTGCTGTACTATCACTCCAGCCCCTAGTTTGTGGTTGTGTAGCTTTGTTCCTTTCCTCCTCTAGCCCCCAGTGTTAAGATTTAGTCTGTTTTCTAGTTGATGATGGAGAATCCACACAGGCATCATTATAAAATAAGACAGGAAATGCCCCCAGAGGGGGACAGGAGAGCTAGCCCCGGGCTTAAGATGCTCTTGCTCTCCATGCAGCCCCCAGCTTGATCCGGCACTGCTTAGGGTCCTCTGAGCCAGGAGTCAGCCCCGAGCACCTCTGGGTGTGGCCCCACTACCCCTGCAAAGACAAAGAAATGCCACTAGAGCGGTTGTCACCGGGGAGGGCGTGAGCATCAGGAATCTGGCCAAGACCACGGCTGCTCCAGGGCAGTGAGATTTGGATTGAGTTTATGGGGGCTGCGGGTGTCCCTGGAAGTGAGATTTGGATTGAGTTTACGGGGGCTGCGGGTGTCTCATCCCCAGAGAGGGATGAGAGAAGAGGCGGATTGGGCGACAGTGGTGTGTGTGTGTGTGTGTGTGTGTGTGTGTGTGTGTCCGAGGGCTGCGGCTCTGACGAATGCCTTGTGCTTCTGCTTGCAGGGAGCGATGTGCTACAGTGGATCGCCCAGCGGCTTTGGGTGTCCAACCTGGGTGAGCACTGCTCCAGCCCGGCCGGGACTCTGCAGGGTGGAGTCTAAGTAGCTTATGCCTCTGAGAAATGGACCACACAGCCTTTCTGTGTAAACCCCTGGCGCCGACACGGAAAGCACCATCACTGGGGACAGAGTCTTTTGCGAGCTCATCTCAAATACTGAACTATCACTACTGGGCAGATGGGGAGGAGTCAGGCAAGAAAGGCTTCCTGGAGGAGGTGGTATTTCCATGTACCCTAATGGGCAAATGGGAGTCAGTCAAGAAAGGCTTCCTGGAGGAGGTGGTGCTTCCCAGTATCTGTGATCATCCCTTGCAAGAAGCAAGGCATGTGAGCTGGGAAGGGGAACTCAGAGAACCTATAGAAGGAGAAATGCACAAGAGCCATGATGTAGAGATGGGCGGGAATGGGGAATGGAGAGAAGTGACTTTGGCGGCCGTGGTGGGCAGTGGGAGGTGGCGAGTACATGGTGTAGCTGTAGCTTCTGGAGTCTGTCCAGGAGGGAAGCGAAAAGAAGTCAGGGAAGGCTTGGGAGTGGGCAGCGAGATGGATGCTCTTATCCAAGCTTGGATGTTTGGCAGAAAGAACCTGGGTGTGGAGTGATAGTCCAGGGGGTAGAACACTTGCCTTGACACCCCAGGTTCGAGTCCCGGCATCCCATATTGTCCTCTGAGCACAGCCAGGAGTGATCCCTGAGTGCAGAGCCTCCGGGAGTAACCTCTGAGCACTGCCGGGTGCCCCCACACAAAACCAAGGAACGGAAAAGGATTAAGGACCTGGGTCACAGACATCACACCAGGCACTGAGGCTGGCTGCAGCAAGGGTTGGGCTGGGCTGTGACGCCACCCTAAGAGTAATGGTGGAGACAGTTTTCCAAGGTCTCGGGGACTGAGCAGTGGGGTGGGATGTGGGATGGATCCTGGGGCCGGTGGGTCTGGAGCCCCCGGGTTGGAATTCTCTCTCCATGATGCAGAGACAGCTGTTATCACTGGGGCTTCTGAGATAGACCCAAACTAACGGTTTGTCTTTAGTTTGTGCAAACCGGAAACAACCCCCCCCCCCCCAAGCTGGTCCAGGTGGGTGTGAATAAGGAGAGGAGGCGAGGAGCTAGGGCTTTGGATCTGAAAGGAGGGGGAGCTGGTCCAGGGGGGAGCAGACGGTGACAGATGACATCCGTGACCCCTTTCCTCTTTGAGTGGGATGTGCCTTTGGTTGAAAAACGTTTCCCCTGAGACCCAAAGAGACTAGCAAGTTTTGCCTGGGTTTCCCTGACGCTGCAGGGAGTCACCCGTGGTCCCCGTTAAGCCATGGGTGACGTGGCTTCCTGCGGATTTACTTACTGACTTGTGGTGTCAGAGGTTAGAGGTCAGGCCAGAAACCCCCCAGCTGGCTCTTGCTCCCTGTCCTCTCCCGCTGGGTGAAACGCTAGGAGGAGTGGGGGGCGCCTCTCGCAGTGTAGGGACCGACAAGGAGATTCCTCCTTGGAGCTCTGCTCTTAGCTTCCACGTCTCACCTGTTTCCCCCACAGAGGCTCAGAATTTGGGCAACTTCATCGTCAAGTACGGCTACATTTACCCTTTGCAAGACCCCAAGAATCTCATCCTTAAACCTGACAGCAGCCTCTACCGGTTCCAGGTGCGTGTGGGCCTGGCCCTTGGGGGGTTCAGATGGGGTTTCCCTCTAATCTGCAAAGCAAAGTGCTTGTTTCCCCGTGGGCACACTACAAGGTTGTGGAAGCAGAAACAGGACAAACGGAGTTTTCTCTCTCTAAGTCGTGAGGCCGCCATGTGCCCCGGGAGGGAGTCCGCCCACTTGCCTCAGCCTGGTTTCTGGTTTCTTTGGCAGACGCCCTATTTCTGGCCCACCCAGCAGTGGCCTGCGGAAGACACAGACTATGGTAACCCCCCGCCCCTCCTCTCTCGTGCTTAATGGGTTTGTTTTACCCGAAGCATGTGGGTCACATTTGTCTTGCTGTCACTGGGCCTTCGTGACAGATCACCTCCGCGTGGGGACTGTTCCCGGGGGGCGGCGGGGGGTTGCTGATGACTCTCTCCATCAAGGCCCCAGAGCAGCCGCGTGCATAGAGACAGTGACTGTGGCTTTGAAATATGAAGATGGTGGAAAATGCCTCTGTTTTGTCTCCCAGCTATCTATCTAGCCAAGCGGAATATCAAGAAGAAAGGAATTTTAGAAGAATATGAAAAGGTACAGGATGTTTTCAAGGCTACGTTGTCAGAATCAAGCGAATGTTATCAGAAGCGTTAAAAAATGGGTCCTGGAGCATTGCCGGGTGTGACCCAAAAAGGCAAAAAAAAAATGGGCCTGTATCGCTAGCTTCACATTGGCCTTCACCAGCCGCTTACCGTTCTCCTCCCATCTATCAAACCATCCAGCCCTCATTTTCTGCCATGCAACACCCACCCATTCACCTGGCATCCACCTGCCCATCTACCCATCCACTCATTCGCCCGTCCAGCCGTTTATCCCTCTTCCCATCTGTCACCCATGCATCTATCCTATTCATCAACCCATCTCTCCCCCACTTTTGCACCACCCACCCATCCGTCCGTTCGTCTGTTCGTCCCCCATCCATCCATCCATCCATCCATCCATCCATCCATCCATCCATCCATCCATCCATCCATCCATCCATCCATCCATCCATCCATCCATCCATCCATCCATCCATCCATCCATCCATCCATCCATCCATCCATCCATCTATCCATCCGACCATCCTTTAGGAGCAGCTCTCATGCAAAGCCCATGCCATGCTTTAGTTTCTCTAGCTCTCACACAAGCGTTTTACCTAGTCACTACTACAGGCATTATGGCTGCCATTTTCCTTTTGTTATTCCAAATCAGCGACCTCATTTCTACTCACCCTTCATAATTCACATTTAAACGTCAATATGTGATGGAAACATAATAAGTAACATAGACCTTCCTCCGCGGCTTGATGAGTCATGGTTCTCAAAGATTTAGATTTCTGGGCTGTCAGCAATAGTCTGGCTGGTCCTTTTTCTGATTGTTATTCTTAAGAAGCTTTGAGAAGAGGCAGCATCATTGCCAGGTTTATCTGTACAGATTCCTGGTGCTCTGTATTGTTCAGTGTTGAGTTTCCATGTTCTTCCATGCCCTTTTCCTAATCAGATTCAGGACGTGGTTATGAAAATAATCCAATCCAAATTGTGTCTCTGCCACCCAGGCTTTAGGAGAGTCCAGAGCTTTAGAAAATCAAGCCTTGGCCAGGCTGGGGAGAGAGACGCTTGCTTGGGTCTAAATCCCACACAGTCAGGGACATACATCCCCTCTCTGAGTTCGAACTTCCTGCTGGGAAGTTCAACACTGACCTGGGGATCAGTGTTATCATTCTACTTTGTCCTCTAGGAAAATTACGATTTCCTGAATAAGAAAATTAACTACAAGTGGGACTTCGTCATTATGCAGGCTAAGGAGCAGTACAGGTGAGCTGCCCCTGAATTTCTTGTTTTGTTTTTTTGTTTTTGGGCCACACCCGATGGTGATCAGGGCTTGCTCCTGGCTCTGTGCTCAGAAATCTCCCTGGCAGGGCTCTGGGGACTATAAGGGGGTGTCTGGGAGTTGAACCTCGGCTGGCCACATGCATGGCAAGCCCCCTTCCTGCTGTCCTCTCTCTGGACCCTGTGTTGGCTTGCTAGGGTCTGCCTTCTCTTCCTCGTGCCTTTTCTTCTGTTAGTAAAAGAAACGCTTATTAGGTGCGTACATGGCAAACGTTGGGACGGGCCTAGGGGATTGGAATTTCTAGTCTGGGGGCCAGGCTACAAGGGGGTAACACAAAGAGACAAGTGTGGGGTTTGCTGGCGGGCTGGAGGAGGGACGCCGGGCTGGAGGACTTCTTGGGGGTGTCCTGGGGCAGGAAGATGGTTGTGGCTGGAGAGAAGGCAGGGTGATGGGGAGGAGTTCAAAGAAGACAGAAGCAGAGAGGAGACCGGGGAGCTCCCGGTAGCTGGAGCCAGTTTCTGTACAGGCACGGGAAGCGGTAGGGGGCAGCCACGATGTTCAGTACGACGACGGCTGCGTTATCTGTTCATTATCGTCCTGGTGTCGGAGCCCCATGGGGAAGTCGAAGGAATGGCAGAATGAAGATAGAAAGGAGTGAGTAAGGTACCCATAATCGTACAGGCTAGCTAGAGAGAGAGAATTGCACCTGTTTACTGGCTCTCTCATCTGTCACTCCGCTTGGCTTCTCCCAATCGCAACTCTTAGCCCTGAGCAGAGCAAAGTCGGGATGGACTGGACCCTGCGCTGTCCAGAGAGTTCTGTGCTCAGTTACAGGGCCGGCTGGATGCTCCCCACCGGGCCCTCCGCAGCCACGAGGCTACGGGCTGATGAGCCCTGCAAGAAACCTGCTGGGGTCGGCCCACCACCCCCCGAATTTCTGCTGTATTTCCAGGGGAGGCTGATGCGGCTGCTTCCCGCCTGGCTGTCGGGCTGTGATTTTGTTAGGCACATTAGCAGGCAGAAACCCGCCGGGCTCTTCCTGCCCGGGGCTGTGCGTCATGCATGTTGCAGGGAGAACAGGCATTAGCGGGGCTTGAGCGCAGATGCTGTGGCAATGGGGCTGCTTGGCGCCGGCCTGGTTGATGAATGGCACCTGGCTCCCGGGGCGGCCGCGTTTCCTCTTCACCGGGAGGGAGGGGGGGAGGAAGCCATGGTCAGGACAGCGTGGCTGTAATGTGAGGGGAGACGGCCCCTCCTGCCCCCACCAGCCCAGGCCTGGCGTCTTCCCATCAGTTGCTCTGGCCGTGACTGCTCCCGCTTTTTGTCCAGAGCTTGACAGGGCTGTTCACTGTGGACCTCAAACCAAAGCAGCCACTTATTCCACCAGGAAATGGGGGACACAAGAGCAGAAACAGAGCGAAAGGAGAATGTAAGGTCTGCCCGCATGGATCCATCCACAAGCACTTCCTGATCCCAGGCTAAAAGTAGCCCCCTAAAACATCTGGAGACTCGAGCGTCCAGTGAGGGTGGGGGCACAGCTTTTCTCTCCTGGCGTCTGCCCTTGAGCTGGGGTCTTGTGTCTGGGGATCGGTGGGTACGGCTCTCTCTAGCCCCCCCAGCCTCATTTCAATAGGGCTCGCTGGATGGAGACCCCAAATGTCCAAGTGTCAGCCCTGTCCCTGCCCGGGCCATGCAGGGACTGGTCCTTGAGTGGGCTCTGCTGAGCTCCCTTTGCTTGTACAGGCCCAGGAGAGCAACATGATGAACATTGAGAGTTAGGGGTCTGGGGCTGGGCCGGGCGGGCATATTCAGTTTCCCTTTTCTCTTTAGCTTCCTGACCCTGCAGGCTCCCAGACACTGAACGGGCCAAGCCCACACACTGCTGATGTTAGTGTTGGCTATGGTTTCTCGCGGGTGCTCCCAAGCAGTGCCCAGCAGACCCAAGGCCTCTCCTGGCCATTCTGGTCAGTCAGGCTGACAGCTCAAGGCTGGGCTGCTTGGTCTGGGCGGTGGGGACCGCTCAGAGCATCCTGGCAGTGCTCAGTGGGGCCCCAATGGGCATGCGGACTGTATCCTGGTCCTATCTCTGCAGCCTGTCTTGGTTATTATGGTTGACACAGGCCATTTGGGTAGTTGGGGCAGAGATCTGGGTCACCAGGAACGGGTGCCATGACGCCCCACGCTGCGAAGGACACCGAAGTCTCAGCACCTCTTCCCACGACCTTGGCTTTGCAGGACCGGGAAGGGAAAGGCCCAAGGCGGACAGATATGCTCTGGACTGTCAGGAGAAGGCCTACTGGCTGGTGCACCGCTGCCCTGTAAGTGAGCGTGTTCGTCTGCTCCCCATCCTCCTGCTCTGTCCTCCCTCCGTCCTCCCACTCGTCCTCCTGCTCTGTTCTCCCGCTGTCCTCCTGCTCCGTCCTCCTGTTCTCCGTCCTCCCTCTCTGTCCTTCCTCTCCTGTCCTCCCATTCCACATCCTCCTACTCTTCGTCCTCCCTCTCTGTCCTCCCACTCCACATCCTCCTACTCTCCGTCCTCCCTCTCTGTCCTCCTGCTCTGTCTTCCTGCTCTCTGTCCTCCCACTCTCCATCCTCCCATTCTCAGTCCTCCTGCTATCTGAACTCCTGATCTTCATCCTCCCACTCTCCATCCTGTGGCTCTCTGTCCTCCCGCAGCTCCTCCCAGTCCTGGGCCCCCACAAATAGGAGCCCTGTGGGGAGAGGAGGAGGGAGCTTCTTGGCGTGGCTGCTGAGGCCCCCTCCGTGGAGCTGGGGCTCAGTGAAGTCAGCTAAGGGTGAGCATGCCTGGCTTATAGGAGGGCTCCAACCTGTTTGTTTGGGGGGGGGGCTGCACCCAGGTCAGGTCTGGTGCTCAGGGCTCACTCCTGGTGGAGCTCAGGTACCAACTGGGATGCTGGAGATTGAACCCGTGTCAGCCGTGTGCAAGGCGAGTGTCTTACTTGCTGTGCAAGCTCTCTGGCTCCAGGGCCCTTTACACAGAGCTTTTCTGCCCTGTATGCGTTGGAAAAGGACCAATGAAGAAACCACTGAAGCTCTCAGTCTCCAAAGCTGGAGAGAAGGGACAGCCCGCCCGGCCAGTGCAGGGGGAGGATGCAGTCTCCACGCTCAGATATGGGGCCTTGGCATGGCCCAGAGCAAGGGGCTGGGCTTCTGGAGGTGCCATCTGCAGGTGACATTGGAGCTTGGTGCTGTCACGGCCCTGGCCCCTCCCTGGGAAGGCAGCTGTCTGAGCCCACCACTCGCTCTCCTGACTGGTGGCTTTGGTCAAAAGATTCAGAATTTCCGTTTCCGGTGTTGTGCCCCAAAGGGGTCTGATGGTGCGCCAGAGCTGCGTCAGTGATGACGAGAGGGAGGACACAGTGAGGACGGGGGAGTGTCCCCAGATGTGTGTATCGGCTCCCACTAGCGTGGTGGGGAACGGCTGTTTCTGGGATGGTCCCTCCGCGGGTTCCTCTCCTAGGTGCAGTGACCCTGTCTACCTGAATTGGAAGCCTTTAGCCAAGTGCCTGGTGCATGCCTGTCCTGACACCCACAGCCCCTGGCTAGAGGAGAAGGAAGCTCTGCTGTCTCTGGGCCTCCTGTGTGGCTCGGGGAGCTGTGCCTGCTTGCCCGCTTGTCTGTTGGCCGCCCTGCAGGGACACAGCTCTGGTTTCCTTTGCCTGACTGGCGTCTCAGGGCAGCCAGGGACCCCATCATAAGAGCCTCTGGTGGCCATCTTAGGAAGTGCAGGGATGAGTGGACAGTGCTTGGCTGGCAAGGCCGCCTCTGGGGAGTTTTGAAGTAGATCCCGGGGCCGGGACCTCAGCTCCGTGCCGAGACTTAGGGGGTTGTCCCAGGAGTCCTGGGCCTCTTGGGCAGCTGGTCTGCCACTGAGGCGCTGGCACCGCAGCCTGGTAGGGTCGAGAAGTGCGATGTTGGCGGCACAGCTCTGGAGGGCTGGTCTGGTGGCCAAGGGGCAGCCTCGTGTGGGTGAGGCTGTGAGGGGCTCATGGGCGTGTTTGGGGCGTCCACATAGGCGGGACGTGAGCATGTGAGGGAGAGACTGTGTGTGTGTGTGTGTGTGTGTGTGTGTGTGTGTGTGTGTGTGTGAGTGTGGGGGGGCGTAAGGGGCGGGGTGTGCAAGTGACCGTGTGTGTCTGTGTGGAGAGTCGCCTCACCCTCGCTGGGGATGTTCTTTCTACCGGCTGGAGGGGGGGGTATTAGACTCCACCTTAGCCAAGGCACTGATACTGCTGCCATGCCCCCGCCCCCCGCGTTGCCCCTTGCTTGGTGACATTCCCTTGATGGTTAGTTGTTGTTTTGGGGCCACATCGGGCGATTCTCAAGACTACTGTGGCTCTGTGCTTGGAGCTCCAGGAGGTGCTTGGGCATCTATGCCACGTCACGGATGGGCCTCGGGTCTCGCACATGCAAAGCTGCCCCTAGCGCATTGATACCCATCCATGCTCTCCCCACCACTCCACGCCTGAGGTTGCACTGTCCCAGGTGTGATTTATCCTTGGTGTGGTTCATTGTTGTGTCGCTGTGAGCTCTCCACCAAGGTCCCAGAGATACCTGCTGTGGTCACGGGTGGCAGGTAGGCAGGTCCAGGGCTGAGCTCAATGGCAGCCATAGGAAATGCCTGATAAACACGTGTTGGTGAAGGTCTACTGTGCCAACGAGGGAGGGACTGGTGCTCCTTTCCCTCCTCCTCCTTCCCCCCCCCCCCCCTCCCTCTCTCCTCCTTTTCCTTCTCCATCTCTTACTTCTCCTTCTCCACCTCCTAATTCCCCTCCTCCTCCTCTCTCTTTCCTCTTCCCCCTCCCCTCCTCCTCCTCTTCCTTCTTCTTCTCCTCCTCCTCCTCCTCCTCCTTCTCCTCCTCCTTCTCTTTTTCTTCCTGCTGTTTCCTCATTTCCTAGTTCTTTCTTTCTTCTCTTCCTTGCTCTGGTGACATGCCCAACATTCGCCTTCATGGCAGCCTGCTGAGCTAGACTGCCAGATTTAGCAAATCAAAGAGGATGCCAAGATATAAATATGAACTTTAGGTAAACAGCAACTGATTCATGTCCGCTGTTTTCATGTTTATTGTGTATTTATGCTAAAGACATATGGGATCTATTTTTCCTGTCAAATTATACAAAAAATTATTTGTTGTTCATCTGGAATTCAAATCCAAAGGGGGAAATCCTATCTTTATTTGGCAGCCTTACCTCTGGCTAAAAATGTGGGTGATTCTCTGACACCGGAGCTGAAGGGTTGGGGGAGCACTGGTGTCTCCTGCCCCTGCTTTGGCTCATCACCTTGCTGGGTTACTGGCCCCAAACTCACAGAGACAAGTGCAAGCCCAAATTGCTGCCTCAAGGACTTGAGAGAGAGGGCGGGGGAGTTCGGTTGTCTGATGGAGAAGGGAAGTGACACGGAAGAGGACCCAGTTTTGGACCAGACCCATCTACGTGGCTTTAGGATAATGTTATTCCACGACTCTGGAATAGTTGCCCTCTGTTGAGAGTTGCAGATCCCCTTTGTTAAATCCATTCAAAGAGTCTCTCTCTCTCTCTCTCTCTCTCTCTCTCTCTCTCTCTCTCTGGTGTGATCATCTCCCTTCCTCAGAAGGTGTAGCTGGTGTTGAGAGGAGGAGTTTCCCATATATTCCTCACAGGGTGGAACTGCCTCAGCATTAGAACTACCTAATTCTAATCCTGATTGAGTTTTGTCAAGATGCTCATTATCTTGCCTGATTGATACGTGGACTCCCCAAAACAATGCACTGTAGGGTGAGGAAGGCGCATTAGGGAAGAATGGGAGTTCCATGCCCTAAACTCATGAGCTCCTCTCAACTTCATATTACTTATCTATCCACCACCATCCGACTGTTTACTTGTCCACCCTCTCACTCACCCTTCTACCCACCCTTTCACCCCCATCCACAACTCATCCATCCATCATCCATCTATCCACCCACCCAAATGACCCACACATTCATCTACTCATCCATCTATTCATTCACCCATGATCCTACCCAATCATGCACCTATCCATCTATCCCTCCATCTACTCATTAACTAACCCGTCCGTCCATCCATTCATCTATCCATCTGTGTATTGGTCCATTGGTCCATCCATCATCCATCCACCTATCATCCATCCATCCATTTGCCCATTCATCCACCGGCCATCTCTCCATCAGTTTACTCCCCACCCATTCTTCCCTCACCCATCTATCCAATGTTAGATTCCATGTGGGGCTGGAGTGAAAGTATAGCTGGCAGGATGTTTGCTTTGCATGTGGCTGCCCTGAGTTCGATCCCCAGCATCCCATATAGTCCCCGAGCACTGCCAGGAGTAATTTCTGAGTGCAGAGCCAGGTGTAATCCTTGGGTATCGCTGAGGTGACCCCAAAAAAGCCAAAAGAGATAGATTCTGTGGCGCCCCAGGAGCTTATCACCCCTGTGAAGCTTCCATCTTACTCAGAAGGTATGACATGCCTTCATAGCTTCCTATGGTTAGACTTGAAACCCTTGTCTGCTCAGTTTAATAATGAGAGTCTTGACAAAACCCAAAGTTAATAAAAATGGGATACATGCCCTGATGTGATTCTTATTTTTTTTTGTCCCATTTAGCCAGGAATGAACAATGTGCTGGACTATGGCTTGGATCGAGTGACTGACCCAAATGAAGTTCAGGTAAACAGGTAGGTCTCACGCCATACTTTGAGCAGGCTCAAGACCAGGTTTCTAGTCTGGAAAGGGGCCATGGTTTATATGTGTCTGTTGGGACAGTGTGATCGCCCTTGGAGGCTGTCAAAGAGCGAAGACCACAGGGCCTATGACAGCACCAGAGAAGGGTCCCTGGACACAGGGAAGGCTGTATCAAGGGTCTGTGACAAGAGGAAGCAGGACCAGCCGAGTGAAAGGTGGTCTGAAAGGGTGGCTTTTCTGAATCACTTCCCCACAGAAAATCTGACGTTAGTGATGAAACCCATCCCACCCATTTGCGTGCTGCATGCAGCCACCCAGTTCCTGATGCCTCTCAGACCCCAGCCACCCTTCATCCTGACCCCAGGCTCAAAACCCTAGAGCCAACTTTGGGTTTTAGCCTTAATCTCCTTGTCTCTCTGTTGTCTCTCAATGGGGTGAGAATTTTGCCAAGATTCTCCTAGACTTTTATTTTCTTTCTTTCTTTCTTTCTTTCTTTCTTTCTTTCTTTCTTTCTTTCTTTCTTTCTTTCTTTCTTTCTTTCTTTCTTTCTTTCTTTCTTTCTTTCTTTCTTTCTTTCTTTCTTTCTTTCTTTCTTTCTTTCTTTCTTTCTTTCTTTCTTTCTTTCTTTCTTTCCTTTCCTTCCTTCCTTCCTCCTTCCTTCCTTCCTTCCTTCCTTCCTTCCTTCCTTCCTTCCTTCCTTCCTTCCTTCCTTCCTTCCTTCCTTCCTTCCTTTCTTCCTTTCTTTCCTATCTATCTATCTATCTATCTATCTATCTATCTATCTATCTATCTATCTATCTATCTATCTATCTATCTATCTATCTATCTATCTATCTATCTATCTATCTATCATTGTTTTTTGGGGGCCTTCCTCACCTGTGCTCAGGGATACCTCCTGTGAGGGTTGGGGACCCTATGGGATGCTGAGGATCAACTGTAGGCAAGGCCAATGCCTTCCTTGTTGTACTAACTCTCCAGCCCCTGGGATCTACCGTAGATGGGCCTCCTCCCTCAAAAAGGTCACGTTCGTGGTAGTGGCCAGTCCTTGCTGGTGACTTGTCTCAGTTCCTATGTGGTAGAGACAGTGAGCACCAAGTCGGGGCTCTTAGTGGTGGCACTAGTGGCAGTGGAGCTGACTGCTCCTGGGGAGATCTGTCCTGTGACGGTGGCATGGAGCTGACTGCTCCTGGGGAGATCTGTCCTGTGAGGGTGCCATGCAGGCGTTCTGTCCCACTGCAACCTCGCCCTCTGCCCCCCATGATGCCAGTGTGTCATTGCCTCTCCTGACCGCCTCCTGACCAGCTCCTGGTGCCTGTGATAGTGCATATACCTTTGGGAGCCAGGCTGCCCCTGTCCCGGAAGCCAGCCTGAATGGCACTGGGTGAACCTAGGCTGGTCTCTGCTTTCTGACTCATGCCTCCTGGGAGCAGGGCCCAGTGGCCTCTTAGCCTAATGCAGGGTTTCTTGACCTCTGCCCTATGGTGGTCCCCTCAATCCTGTTTCCTTCCTGTGACTGCTGCCCCCAGTCTCAAGTGTGCATGTCCTCCACTGACCCAAGGTTTACCTGTGGGCCCCATGGAGTATCTGTGTGGCTCTGGGAAAGAAACGCTGGCCGGGAAGGGGGGCATCTCTCTATGCTGTGCCTGGTGGCCCGAGAGGCAGAAGATGCGATAGCAGGAGGAAGGGAGGAAGGAAGTCAGAGGGGAGGAGGGAAGGGGTAAGCAGCTCCGGGAGGTGCCGCTGTGTAGTTCTGCGTCTCCATCAGGGACTTGGCGTGCCTCCTGGTCCATGCCTGTGGACCTCCTCCCAACCCCTGCTCATGGGGGATCCCAGGTTAGGGAGGGTGTCCTGTAGTCCCTAGAGGTGGGGTCTGGGGGAATGGGTGAGGTCCCTGTGCAAGCACACACACACAGGCACACACAGACACACACTACTCACCATGCACATATAGACCATATACGTCACACACTATATGCCATAGACGCAATACATACTCTGTTCACCATATAAAGACAATACATACGTACCACACAATGTGTACACACACAATACACCCTACACACACCATAGACACACCATACATACTCACTTGATCACTTGATCACTTGAATCCCGTTATTCATCGATTTGCTCGAGCGGGCGCCAGTAATATTTCCATTGAACCCTATCACGTGCCAATGTAGCCCAATGGCATCTGGTTGATTCAAGGATATGAAGAGCCTCAAATCGTTCCTTCAGGGTCTTGACAAGGAAGTCTGACCATCTTGTGGGTGGGCTGCCACGTGATCTTTTGACAACCCGTGGGATCCAGTCGGTAATGGCTCTAGTCCAGCGGTTGTCTCCAAATCGCATTACATGTCCAGCCCATCTGATTTTTGATGCCTTGGCAAACGAGACAGCATCCCTGATTCTGGAATAGCGATGGAGGTCAGAACTCCGGATTCCTTCTCTCACTTGAGTGAGGCGTGATATTCCAAGCATAGCTCTTTCGATTCCTCTCTGGGAGACCGAATAGCATTCTCATCCTGCTTTCGTAGGGCCCAGGTCTCTGAGGCGTATGTTAATGCAGGGAGAATGGTGGAGTCAAAGAGATGTGCCCGGAGCCGGAGGTTCTTTGTCCTTTTAGCTATTTCTTCAATGCCTTTGAAGGCATTCCATGCCGCTCTCTTCCTCCTGCGCAGCTCAGGTTTTAGGTCGTTCATCATGTTGATTTCTCCACCTAGGTACACATAACTGCTGCATTCAGAGATGTTTATTCCATTGAGAGTGAATGGGGCCTCTGGAACTAACCATACATACTCACACACAGCATACACCATATACAGACAATACATACGTATCACACACCGTATGCATAGACCATACATCCCCCACACCATAGACACACCATAGACACTATACATACCTTCCACACACATCATACACGTATACACAAAATGCACACGTACCACACACCATATATGCACACCATACACCGTACACATCTCCACACACCACACACCACACATGTACGTCCATGGGACTCCTGCTCCTCCCCCCTTAGCTGACAACCCTCCAGGCCTGGCAGAAGTGGTTGCCATGGTAACAAAATCATCCTGAGCCCAGGTAGAAACCCGCTGTCTTTAGGATAATTGGCAGTTCCGGAAGTCTCTCTGGGCTGGGGCAGAGTACTGGGGCGGGGGAATAGAGGCGGGATGTGCACCCCTCAGTCTGACCGGGCCTGGGACTCAGATCACCGTGTGTGCTGGTGGAAGATGGGGCGCTGGAGCTTCAGTTGAAAGCCAAGCGCCCCTAGGCTCTGCAGGGTGTAGCCCATCTCTTCTTGCCGAGGATGGGATCACGGCCCCCAAAGCTCCTGAGGGTCAGGACGGGGAGAAGAGCCGTTAGCCCCTGTTTCTGGCGGTGCTGCTAGCTCTGTGTGTGAGGGGCGGTAGAGGTACACGGGGCGCACCCTCCTTTGCCCTGATCATCGTCTCTGTCTCTCCCAGCAGCTCCCTCTTTCCTGCCTGTGACTGACTCAGAAGAATCTGGAGCCTCCGTGTCTGCCTGGGCCTGGGGTCACCACTTGGGTCCTCTGTCTGGGATGAGGGGGCTGTGATTATGGGGTGCCTGGAACTTTGCCCAGAGGCCTTCCTTGTTGGCCAAGGGGCGGGGTGGTGGGGACCTTAGGACCTCCAAGGTTTCTGGGCCTTGCCCCTTTCTGGGAGCCCTTGGCACTGCTTGCAAGAGAGGCGCCTCTTTGCAAAACCCCCAAAGTTTCGTTTATATGGAGGTAAGTGATCCCAACACTGGACCCCATCAGTGTAAGGAGAAGGCACAGTGGAGATACCTGGGGACTCCTCCAACACACACCGTCCTTTGGCTATAGGACGGGGGGCCCCATGGCAGCCCTCCCCTAGACTGAGGGACAGTTTTTGCTTAGAGGGACAGGATGCTGGTGGGGGGGTACCGTGACGGCATGGCCCTCTCTCCACTCCCCTGTCATTTCTGGGCTCTTAGCTCCCACTGCATACCAAGTTAAGGCTCAGCAGCAGCCTCAGAGGTTGAGGGGCTCCGACAGTGCCTGGGTGTTAGGGTTCACAGACCAGAAACCTTGAACTTGGGGAGGGGCAACCCCAGCACACCCCCTGGCCCCCTGACATGTCTGTCGTCCGCTCTGAGCCTTCAGAGTGGTGGCTGACTTCCCTGGTCCTTCCCGTGGTCCTCGCCTTTCATCGACCCCAGGATAGGGAAAGATTGTGGGGAGAGATTGTGGGGACCCCTCAGCCCCCACCTCTCTAGGACCACGCGACTTCACCCATGTCTCCCTGGGCACTGTCGTCTATATGGTCAACGAGTCTTATGCTTGCTTTACGGTTCTGGCCTCATCTTCTTAAAATTATTATTATTTTGATTTTTGGGCCACACTCAGTGGTGCCCAGGGCTTACTCCTGGCTCTGTGCTCAGAAGTGACCCCAGGCAGTGCATGGGGGAACGTAGGTGGTACCTGAGTTTGAACTGGGGCCCGTTGCATGCAAGGCAAGCACCTTCCCTGCTGTCCTCTCTCCGGATCTCTTGGTTTTCAGCTCTCGACCCTCTCTCTGCTCTCAGGGACCCATTTAGTGTCTCAGACCAGACCTTGCCTGACTCTCCCTTGCTCAAGGGGGCTCCTGTCTGGTGACCAAGGGCAGCTCTTGGCCTCCCTCTCCTGGGTGTCCCCATACTCTTCTCTGCAGAGCCTTGGGGCACTCCCACAACTCCCCGCTCCACACCCTCCCAGGACCTGGCCTCAAGCCTTAGCTGCATCCAGGTTCGGGGGTCGTAGCTGGCCATGGAACTGTGCCCACGAGCCCGGCATGTAGCCCCTATTTGGGCAACTGCAAACGGAAAAACAGTGACCGAGAATTCCAGGAATGCCGAGAATTGGTTGGAGGGTTCCCTTAGGCAGAGAATTCCTACTACAGCCAAGGGCGTCCGTGGGAGGGACACAGGGCTGTTGACACTCGTCACCTCGGGAGAAAGTGGTCGTCCTGTCGGCAGGAAGCACCGGCCGAGTTCCAGAGTCAAGGTGCTTCCTGCTTAGTTTGTCCCAAGGTGGCTGAATTTTGAGTTGCTTGGAAATGTGAGTGTGTCTGTTTCAACATAATTTCGCTTTTCCTTGAATTCGTGCATCTCCTGTCTGTCATAAGAATACCGAGAGTGGGTCTGTGAGCCTAGTATGAATAGAGGATGCCCATGTTCAGAGAAACAATGAGTGAGTCACAAGTGGCATCAGGTCTGACCTTGTCATTGGGGCAGACACGGCGTCCCGCTTCTTCTCACTAGACTGTGGCCTCCTCATTTGCCAGCCACTGGCTGAGGACACAGGGCAGTCACCTGACTCTCTCCCTCACTGAATGCTCCTGGATTCTGTCCCCTTTGGTAAAATGAGGATAGAGGCTTTGAGATGTTCACAAACGCATTCAGTATCGAACCAGAAATTTGATCTTGGACTCTGGATCCCTGGAGTCCAGCTATTTTCCTACCTGCTTTCTCTGCTTCCTTGGGTAGAATTTTCTCTTTGACTCTTTAGACGTGTCCAAAAAAGACATTAAATATAAAATAATGATGTTTTATTTATTATATATAGAATAATGATGTTCTGAGTTTGAACTGGGGCCCGTTCGCATAAGGCAAAGCACCTTCCCTGCTGTCCTCTCTCTCCAGATCTCTTGGTTTTCAGCTCTCGACCCTCTCTCTGCTCTCAGGGACCCATTTAGTGTCTCAGACCAGACCCTGCCTGACCCTCCCTCACTCAAGGGGGCTCCTGTCTGGTGACCAAGGGCAGCTCTTGGCCTCAATGTATATGTATATATATTCTGCCCCATTATATATACAATTCTCCTCCCCTGGCCCCCACCCACCTTGGCTCCAAGAATAGAGACACACAGTATGTCTGTCTAGAAGATGCTGAGCCCATGGGCCACTTTTTTTTAAAGTAAAAATTAAAGAACTGTGATTTCCAAAGTGATTGTGTTTGTTAGTTTGCTAGTTGTTAGTTTTTAAGTTTTGGGATGCCCAAAACGGAACTGCTGGGTCCCACGGCTCAGCCCCTAAGTTTACTGCGGACTCTTCGTGCTGCTTTCCAGGGGGAGGAACCAGCAAACATTCGCTGCTTTTTCACCACACCCTGCCAGCACAGATTGTTCCTGCTATTTTTGCTACGTGCCATTCTCCCTGGTGTGAGATGATATCTCATTGCCCGTGGACCATGTTTTAAAGGACTAGACATCAGAGCTCATGTGGAGCTGGGGAAGCTTCAGATGCAATCCAAGGTGGATTCTCAGAAATTTCATGGAAATTCTGGGAGGCAGAAAATTGCCAGCCAGTCACATCAGCTCCAAAGCTAGCTAGAGTGAAGGGACTGGAATTCAAGTGTAAAAAGTGATCAGGCCCTACAGACAGGCTGAACTGATGGCACCAGAAATGAAAAATTTTCTTTTTTGATGTTTTGGGTCACATCCAGCAATACTCAGGGGGTTACTCCTGGCTCTACGCTCAGGAATTACTCCTGGCAGTGCTCTGGGGACCATATGGGATGCCGGGGATCAAACCCCGAGTGGACCGCGTGCAAGGCAAACGCCCTCCCCTCTGTACTCTTGCTCCAGCCCCAGAAATGAATATTTTAGGCTAAAGTCAGACCAGAAGGTGAGAAATGTGTGTGTGTGTGTGTGTGGAACTTGTGAGTGTGTGAATCTAAATGTAAGAGTGATTGTGTTTGTGTGTGTGAATATGGGTGTGAATTTGTGTGAGTGCATGTGTGTGTATATGTGTTTGTGAGTTTGTGATTGCATGTGGATCTGAGTGTCTTGTGAGTGTGTATGGGCGTGTGCATCTGAAGTTCTTTGAGTGGGTAAATGAGTGAGTGCATGTGTATGTATTTGAGTGTGTGAGCCCGAGTGTGTGTATGTGCATGTTAATTGTGTGCAGGGTATGTGGCTGTGTGTGTGAGTTTGTGAGAGTTTCTGAGTGTGCACTTGTGTGGGAGTGTGTGTGTGTGAGTGTCTGTGTGCCTGGCCAACTTGCAAGCCCAGATAACAGGAGGGCAGGCTGAGAATATGTTCATTTCCTGTAGGAGCCACAAAACAATGATGCCTCCTGCCCATCCCCTGAAGTTTTGTGTTCCAGGTTAGGGTCCAGAGTTCTCAGAAGCGGTGTTTATAATTCGGTGCTGAGTCAACCTTTAGCATCATTTGTGGTTTCCCCAGTTCTACTGTGATATTGTGACATGTAAATGTGTAGTGTGATAGCCTGATGATCAAAGGTATGTGTCCAGGTGGCGCGTGACGTGTAAACGTGCAGTGTGATAGTGTGATATCAAAGTGTCCATTGTCAAATGATGATCCCGTGAGGTTTGTTAGCGCCTCCATCTCCTCACCTAATTATGGTGCATGTATGGTGGGTGTGTGTGTGTCGTGTGTGTGTGTGTGTGTGTGTGTGTGCCTCCCTGTGTGTGATCGCGGGTAAGATCTGTCTTCTGATGACTTTCAAGTGTTTAATCTGGTGCTGTTAGTGCTGGCTTCCTCTCTCTGCGCTGCATCCGTAACTCCTCTTTATCTCAGAGCTGGTGATTGCTTTGCCATCTTGACTGTTAATTAAAGGGTGTCTCCAGTGCGGGTGTTTAATCTTGTGATAGGGGCTGGGATGCTCATTTTGGTTGATTTTGAAATGAAGTGTCTGGCCAGAGTCATCGAATTGGGTGGCGCCCTCTGCTGCAGGGTGGGGTAGGAGGAAAGGCGAGGCTCGGACTGTTCCCCACAAAGGGCGCCCCTCAGTCTGAACCCTTCTCAGCCAGCTGCCAACCTGCCTGTCACCTTTCAAAGCCTCAGTTTCCTTGACTGAAAATCAGAGCCATAAAATCTCCCTCTTCAGTTTTGTGAGGGCTCAGAGAGGTGCCAGTGGCGTGACACTCAGGCTGGGTAGTTTTTATTGCAGGGGTTTCTGAGCAAAGGATGGGCATGGCGTGAGACAAGCCAGAGCTGGAGGATTCTCACCCTGAGTCTCTTGGATTTGCGTGCAAATAGAGCAGATCCACTCTCCTCCAGCCTTCTCGGCTCCTGGATGGGTCCTCCCAAACCTGCCTTCTACTGGGGACAAAGAATCAATGTGGTTGCCAAAATATTTGGATCAGTTGAGGAATTTTTTCCAAGTTTTCAAGTGGAGGCATATTTGCTGCTGCTTCTGCTTCTGCTTCTGTTTTTTCTCCTTCTCCTTCTTCTCCTTCTCCTTTTCCTTCTGCTTTCTGCTTCTGCTTCTACTTTTCCTCCTTCTCCTCCTTCTCCTCCTCCTCCTCCTCCTCCTCCTCCTCCCTCCTCCTCCTCCTCTCCTCTTCTCTCCTCCTCCTCTCCTCCTCCTCCTTCCTCCTTCTTCCTCTTCCTCTTCCTCCTTCTCCTTCCTCCTCCTCCTCCTCTTTCTCCTCCTCTCCTCCTCCTCTTCCTTCTTTTTCCTCTTCCTCTTCCTCTTCCTCCTCCTCCTCCCCCTCCTCTTCTTCTCTGGTCGTCACTGCTACATCATCCTCTGCCCCAGACAATGCTCTAGGGACGGGACAGGAGATAGGGTCTCCCAGCCCTTAATGGTACTTTGTGGGTAGTAACTCCCATAAGCAAAGAGTGCCACTGACAAACACATTATCACCAAGTTGATGAGCATCATGAAAGAGGAAGTTGGGCTTGGGTGAGTCCCAAACAGAGAGGCCTGCTGAGCTTTACCTCTCTGAGATAACTACTACCCCCCCAGGAAGTTAGATTTCCTGTCAAAACGATGGTCCAACAGCCATCTCATGAAGCAAGATGAAACTATTGGACTCAACGGGGCTTCTCACAGGTGGTATTTGAGTTTGGATCCGCCTTCATTTATCTTGTCTGTGGCTCTGGGAAGTCCACTCCGTGTCGTTCTGGCCCGAGGACTTTGTGCTGTCAAAAACAGTGTGAATACTAGCAGCCGGAAGTTCAGGGAGCTTGGGTCTAAGGATAAACATTTGCACGAGGCAGCCCAGGACAGAACCAAACCAAGGAGAACAGAGATTGGCCTCCAGCCCATGCCTGCCTTCCTAGAGCTGTGAAGGCACAGAGGGGTCCCAGTGGGCACGCCAGACAGGAGAAGATCTTAGAAGGAAACAGTAGGTGGTTCCCTGAGCCCAAGAGCCTATGCGTCAGGTCTCTCTCAGAGACACATTCTCTTTCCATGGCAAACAGCCCAGAAAGAGGAGCTGGCGCCACTTACTCTCCACACGGACTTGCAGTTTCGGAGAGAGACGGAGATTCTGGTGGAATCTTCCATGTACAGCTCCATGCTGGGGTTTAGGGTTCTGTGGACAGCGACTTCCAGTTCTTGCAGCTGTGTGCTGTATGTGTGGCAAAGGGGGATTTTTCCCAACTTGTGCTGCTGAGCTGTTAGGAGTAACTAGAGACCCCCATCTCGCGTTCGTGCAGAGCTCTCCTGGAAGACCCCAGGCTTCTTCCCTTCATCTGCATCTCTTGGCCCTTTTAAGATGATTCCTGAAGCAGAGAACACTAACTGGGACCCAAATGTAGCCTTCCAGGAACCCGGACCTTCCACAGTCTAGGATAAAGGAATAGCGAATCACACCCCTTCTTCGGAGTCCTTAGCTGATCGGATTCCCCAGTGGATGTGTGGGATAGGGCAGAGTTGGTAAAGAAGGGGAAATTCTAAGTAAAAAGAGACGGGTAGGCTTCTTCCAGGGAAAGGATTTAAAGAAATTAATTTTCCGGACTGGAGCTATAGCCCAGCGGGTAGGGCATTTGCCTTGCACGCGGCTGGCCTGTGCCGGCCTGGGTTCAATCCCGGCATCCCATATGGTCCCCGAGCACCGCCAGGAGTAATTCCTGAGTGCAGAGCCAGGAGAAACCCCTGAGCATGGCGGGTGTGACCCAAAGACAAAAAAAAAAAACAACCAAAAAAAAACAAAAAAGAAATTAATTTTCATTAAAACACTGTGATTTACAAAAGCTGTTCATTGTACAGTTGCTTAAAGCCTTTAATGTCCCAACGCCACCAGTCTGCACTCCACCAGTATCCCAGTTCCCTCCCAATTCCAATATCCCTGGTTCCCTCCCAATCCCAACATAATACATTTCCGGGGAAGGATTAAAAAAAAATTCCTTCCCCCAAATGTTTATTTAAACTGTAATGATTTCATACGGTCAATGGTTTTTTGTTTCTTTTGTTTTACAGAAACAAACGATCACAGCTGTCAAAAAAGAGGTAATTAACCTCCCTTCCCAGGGACCTTTGATTCGGTCTATTTATATGTGTAGCTCTTCTGTCCCACTGTGCTTCCGTGGAATCCGGTCTCAGACCTGCAAGGCAGCACTTTACTCGGCCCCAGCCCAAGTTTGAGTTTAGACCCTCGAACAAAGCGTGTTTGCTTTGACCTGATGCTGAGCAAGATGCAGGGACATGAAGGCAGTGAGGAGCATCCCAAGAGCTGCCCCACGGCTCACAGAGGGCCGGGGAGACAAAGGTGCTTCTGTAAGACTTGAGTGAGGTGGACAGTGAACTCAGAAGCACAGTCAGGGGCCGGAGCGATAGTCCAGCAGGGAGGGCATTTGCCTTGCACGCGGCTGGCCTGTGCCGCCCCGGTTCGATCCCCGGCATCCCATATGGTCCCCGAGCACCGCCAGGAGTAATTCCTGAGTGCAGAGCCAGGAGAAACCCTGAGCATCGCTGGGTGTGACCCAAAAAACAAACAAACAAAAGAAGCACAGTCAGAATCGGGCACGGCAGAGAGGGGTGTCACACCCCAGCCGGAGCCCATTCCTGCAGTGATCGGGGGACACATGAACCGTGTTTGGCAAATTTGAATCATCTAGAGATGAAGTTCTGGAGCTAGGGAGAGAAAAACTAACCATCTCTCTCCATGGCTGGGTTCAGAGCTCCGGAGAGCTTCGTTGTCATTTCAGTTGGTGCTTTCTCCCAGACGAGGGCCCTAATCCAGGGCGTGGGGTCACCAGTCTGCTCAGCCCCCCTGGTACTGATTGGCTGCCTTGAGTCAGGGGGATGGGGTGGGTTGAACCCCTGGCTTCCGGTTCGGGGTCAAAGGTGTCCTTGTAAGAGAACCCTTGGGTTCATGCGTGCTCACAGCCGGTGTTTCTTCCAGATCATGTATTACCAGCAGGCACTGATGAGGTCCACGGTGAAGTCCTCCGTCCCTGGGCGGGTAAGTCTCTGCGCCTCACCACCAGCTTGATGAGTGTAAAGGACTCGAGGGACAAAACAAAGCTCTTGGGAACAAGGAACCTTGTTGTTGCTCATCAAAGGTCTGTTTGTTTTCCCTCGGGGAGGCCAGCGCGGGTGTGTGAGGGTCAGGCGAAGCTCGGAGCCTCTGAGATTTGTTCATGTGGGACCCGTTCACAGGTGGATGGGAAGGTGAGAGGAGGTGGAGGACCCCACGGATCCTTGTATTACCCATACCAGTGTGTTAGGGACATTGGGGGCACGTTTGCGGTTCAACCTGCTGTGGAAACCCTATGGGTAATCTCTGATTTAAGCTCCAGTTGTGGGGCTGAGGAGGTGGTGTCAGAGGAGGCACTTGACTTGCATGTGGCTGGCTCCAGTCTGGTCTCCAGCACCATACCTGGCCCCCTCCAACACCATACCTGGCCCCCTCC
>JAJIBD010011903.1:0-44572 GCA_021461705.1 Cryptotis parvus
TGAGTAATTTAGCAATTGAATATTAAACTACCTCATAGACATTACAGAACCATAGATCAAGCTAATGGTTTTTCTTGGTGCAGTTTAAAATATTTGAGAAATAACTCTCCAAAGCTGACAAATACCTCTGTCTAAAGAAGCCATGTGAACTCTGGCATGATGTGCTGCATAAGGAAACGCATCTCGTTAGAAGTCAGCCTGGAGGGAAAAAACATCGATGAAAACCTAAGTAATTTCCTTCTCAGTTAATGCCAATTGTGTACGGATGCCAATCAGGAATCAAATGGTCCCTGAAGGCCATAACATTTTTTAAGTCCCCTGCAATCCAGATGCAACCCATAAGATATGATATTATATTAACTACTTGAAATATGTCTTGATACAGAATGTATTTATCTAATATGAAGGATAAAATATATATATGTATATATACATATATATTTTTATATTTGGGGATTAACAAATAGGTAATAGAAAAGAAGAACATGAGAACAAGTCTTCAGCAAAGAGCTTGCCACTGGAGTGGAGAGATGGGTGGATAGGTCAAAGAAGGGAACACTGTCACAGTGATTGAAGGGGAAAGAGCTTGCCATTGAGACAAGCTTGGGGACAGGAAGGACACTGGAACAATGATGAACAAAGTGAGTATTGGTAAAGACTTTGGTGTTGTTGGAACATTGAACATCTGAAACTCAGTCAAAAATAAATTTCTAACCATGTAATTCACAACAATTTTTTTAAAAAATTAAAAAATATGTCATATCTAGGAGCTGGAGTGATAGTAAAGTGTTTAAGTACAAGCCTTGCATGTTCAATATTTAGGACCGTGATGAGCATCACCAAAGCCCCTAGACTCCCAGTCAACAGGAGACTGGGTAACCCCCAGCACCAAGTCCTTGGTCTCCCACATTGAGCCACTGGCTAGCTGACTGAGAATTTCCCCTGAGCATCACTTGGAAACGCCTCAAAAACAAATTAAAAATAAAATGTCTATATTTGGGAGCCAGAGTGCTAGTACAGTGAGTAAAATGGCATTTGCCTTGCACACATTGGTTAATCCCTAGTGCTCTAGCAAGTTCTCCAAGCCCAACAGAGAGATCCCTGAGCACAGAGCCAGAAGAAAGCCCTGAGCACTGCAGATGGAGCCTTAAATTAAAAAGCTATCTGGATAATTGCTAAAGATAAAGATTTCTCTCTCTGTCTCTCTGCAAGCTTAAGAAATAATTAAGC
Organism: Cryptotis parvus; assembly: GCA_021461705.1. Taxonomy (NCBI): domain Eukaryota; kingdom Metazoa; phylum Chordata; class Mammalia; order Eulipotyphla; family Soricidae; genus Cryptotis; species Cryptotis parvus. The sequence continues at coordinate 1,231 of JAJIBD010011903.1, forward strand.
TTAAAAGCCATTTTCCCAAACACCTGAGTATGTGATTTGTGATCTCATCAATAATATAGCAACACCAAAATTTTTTAAGTATTTGCTGGCACAGAATCTGGGAGCAAACCATCTATATTCAGTGCTTTTAACACATCCTGCAAGGCACTGCAAGATTAGGGAAGCATTTTCAAAATTATGTTCTTGGAACACTAGTTCCTTAAGATATAAATTGAGGGAGAGAAACAAAGTTGGAAGGTTTCTTTAGTGACAGTGCCTCAGAGCCATTCATACATAAATGTTTTGTACAGCTTCTCAAAGGGGATGATTTTATCTGACCCTTGTGGTAGCATTATGATACAACTTTACTCCCCTTGTTACACATCTCCTCCTACATGCACACACTCTCTCTCTCTCTCTCTCTCTCTCTCTCTCTCTCTCCTCTCTCTCTCTCTCTCTCTCTCTTGCACTCCTGCATTTCTGCGTTTCTGGGAATCCTGTCAGCTGAACACACAGTTGTCATCCTCTTTGGGTATTGTTTCAGCTGCAGAGAAGTCTCATGTGAAGTGGCTTCCCTTACATGGGTTGCCCATTTCTAAAGGCCTATCATTACAATGTTGAATATTGTTCTCTTGTCCTTCTCAAGACAACTCTGAAGATCATTTCAACCCCAGAGCAAACTGTGGTATTTTGGTTGGACAGGCTTTACAACCCAACTTCCTCTTTTCTCTCTTTTCAGCAAGCATTAGCCCTGAAAGTTCTTAGACACGCTGAAGGTTAAGTTATACATCAAGGCCTGAAGATCCTAGTCTGAGAAACCCTACTTTCCAAATTTTTACACACCAAAGCCTTTGTCACAGAATGTCTAAAAATTTGTAGGTTTAAGAAAAAAACTCATGTTAAAGAAAAAGAAAAAAAGAAACTCATTTTGTTTTTGTACTTGGGAGAAAGACCACACCTAATGGTGTTCAAGGATTTCTTCTGGAGTTCAGAATCATTCCTCTTGGTGCGCAGAGACCATATACAGTGTCAGAGATAAAACTGTGGCCAGCCATCTGCAAAGCAAGTTCCTTTTTAACCCCTGTACTATTTTTTCCAGTCCCAAGAAACACATTTTGGATGTAGGTAAGAGCAGGTGTGAGAGACGGGTCAGTACATGTATGGGAAGTAGGTGAAGGAGTACCTGAAATCTGAACTGCTTGTGAATTCCTTTGAAATTTGAAACCAACTCAATTTTGCAATGTAATTCTCTAATGTGTAAAGTACCACTCAAAGTTCTCATTGAAACAGAGGGTGAGAATTGAAGTATTATATGATATATGCAAATAATTTTTTTCTGTAGCTCTCTAAAGCAATTATAAATAAAAAATTGACTCATTTATGCCTGATTAATAAAAATATCTTGCATTCATGGCTACTCTTGGATATTAGTTTGAGAAGAAAGGATGAAAGTATAATGAAAGTCTTTGAAAATCAGTTTTTAAGTAATAAATACCGGGCAATAGGACTTCCACAAAATTGAAAATCTCCAGAAGTAGAAAATTCACCCAAATGACAACACATTTAACTTATTGCTTTTGGAAAGCCACTGACTAACAGTGTTTCAAGACATAATTGCATTCTGCAGGTATGCCCCTCTATAAGAACATATACAAGTTCACTGAAGAAATATTGAATAAGGGACTGGACCATAGTACAGCAGGTAGGGTCGTTGCCTTGCACACTTCTAATCTGGGTTTGATCCCCAGCTTGCATATGGTCCCCTGAGTACAGCCAAAAGTAATTTCTGAGTGCAGAGCCAGGAGTAACCTCTGAGCATCATTGGGTGAGTCATTCCCCACCCCACCAAAAATAAATATTTAATAAGCAGCATGGAAGGAAATGCAAAATGGTGGATCTACAATATGGCATGGAACCAAGAAACCACCAAGTATATCTCTGGTGCCCCCAAAGGACTGTAATGTGTGGACCAGTGGCCTCTACCACTGCTAGATCAAGCATTTCCCAGAACAGTTCCTGACTCTCCAAGCACCACTGTGGAAATTCCTAGTGCTCATCTCCCCCAAAACAATATATTAAAGAAAGAAAAATATGTGTATTTTTAAAATAAATAATTTTAACTATTTTTAAAAGAAAAAAATATATAACTGCATTACCACCTCAAAATGAAATGAACAGAAATACTTTTAAGATTTTTTTGGAATTAACCATTAAAAATCTACTACTGTTGAAGCCAAGGAACTGGCTTGAAATAATTACTCCTACATAATCAAAGATAGTGAGTTTTCCGACTCCATGAGCAGTGCAAAGCACTCTCCAAATGAGAGGTGAACAGCCTCTACAAATGTGGCTTGGGAGGAGTTTGCTTCAACTCACTTGAATAAGCTACTGTCTATTGCCCACAAGGGTCCCGTTCTTAATGAGGTGGTGCGTGGCAGCAGCACACTGTGAATCCAAATAGCAGATGGCAACACTGTTGAGTAGGCTGGCAATCTGATGTCTCGCCACCAACTGGCAGCAATCATTATTAAACTGATTCATGAGCCTGGCCCCAGCAAATGTAGGCAGTGAGAAGAAATTTTATGCTAATCCTATATTTTTATGAATACTACCTAATCTTTAAAAGCAGTATTCAGTAGGGCATTCCACATAAAGAAGTGGTATGATGTATGACCTGGAGGGTCCATTCTTTTTCTGAAGTGATCATATGCCTTTAAACATCATAGCTATGTTTGCTCAATGTGGTGAATAGCTATTACTTTCACAGCATTCACCCTGTGGACCTGTGACAAATATTTAATGATGGGCTAGGGCTTACACACACTACAAAGAATCTGTATAAATGGCATTATGTAAGTAATAGCATATTTTATCTTACATAAATGAGGCAATCATTAAATCCCTCGTGGTCTGTCTATCGAAGCAGGTAACTCAACCCTGGACAAAAAGCACTTTATCATGACACTTGCTTAAGAATAAATATTAAACCACTAGTTTTAGAAAACTATTTCTGTCTAAACATATTTCCAAGAAATCTAATGTATTTGTTTTAAAACTCTGCCTTTACACATCAAAATGACAAATAAATAGCATTGTTTTCTTTCCAAATGTTGAAAAGATCTATTATTTTCCACCAATAAGGCACACTTATGTATCTCCTTATCTAAGACTTTTCACTGTATTACTGTCTTCCCGTTGTTTATTCATTTGCTCGAGCGGGCACCAGTAACATCTTCATATGTCCTGTGGCAAGCAAGTGTAGCCCAAAGCATCTATTTGCTCCAGGGACAGGAAGAGCCTCAAACCATTCTTCAGGTCATGGGATTGAGGTCCATAATTGTTACTAGTTTTTTAGCATACAAATAAAACACGAGTAGCTTGCCAGGCTTTGCCATGTAGGTGGCATACTCTCAGTAAAAGGCTCTTATCTTGAGCATTTACTGATGAAACTTAAAGGAGAAAGATCATTGACACCCACCCTGCAGCATCTTTTTCCTCAATCCGGCCCAGGTATGCTGGTCCAGAGTCTCTCAGACATGGGGCAGAGCTGTGCCCTTGCTCTCCCTTTGCACAGCCGTTCATGAGGCAGTCGGGAGGCATGGTGGGTTCTAGCCCCTGGCCCACCACCTCGGCAGAGCCTCACAACAAGCCAGACCACCACCCCCTCACTCCACGGGCGGCCCAGGTATGCTGGTCCAGAGTCTCTCAGACATGGGGCAGAGCTGTTCCTTGCTCTCCCTGTGCACAGCCGTTCATGAGGCAGTCGGGAGGCATGGCAGGTTCTAGCCCTGGCCCACCACCCTCGGCAGAGCCTCACAACAAGCCAGACCACCAGCCTCACTCCACGGGCCCCGCCATTTTACACATTTGGACTTCCCTCTCCTCAGAACTCCACCCAGCAGACCAGCCCATCACAGCCCGGCTGGCTGCCGCTTGCGGCACGCGGGTTCGTCAATAAATGCTTTATTTGGAGGTGTTTAAAAGAGTTTGCCTCCCGTTCGGCAAGCCTGGCAAGCTTCTCATGTTGTATTTGATATGCCAAATTCCAGTAACAATTACATTAGGTCATTCCCATGACCTAATATAATGGTTTGAGGCTCTTTATGTTCCTGTAGCAAGCCGATGCCCCTGGCTCTACTGGCATGAGACAGGACATATGGAGATATTACTGGTGCCCGCTCTAGCAAATAGATGATCCAACGGGAAGATCGTGATCGTGATACATTCTGAAATCTGAATGAACATGGATAATCCACTACGGGTGCTCTAATGAGGATAATAACTCATGTGTCTGGTTTTATTACACAGAAGTATAGAGTATTACTGAAATATCTCTTAAAGGAATGCCACTGAAGCAAAGTACCCAGTTGAATAATTCAAATACAATGAAGACAAACTGGAAATAAAATATCTTCCTAACGTTTTATTTAGGTAGGTATGGATACCCTCATCTTCATCTCTTCAGTATAAAAAATTGAGGTCAGGTCAAGTAGCTGGTCCACAACATATAGTTTCTAAGTTTGAGTGGAGGCTTATACTCCTGCTGTTGCATCCCAATGGCCATACTCTTAACACAGTACAATATGTGCTAATACATACAAGCAAAATAAGAAATTGGATCCCCAGTTCTGTTTGCATTTATTTCACTGCTCTCTGCTACAACAATATAATCTTGACATTAGTAACTTAGATGTAAGCAGGACTACAAATGCTGCTTTGCTCACAGTAAAAAATAAAGGACCTTTTCTTCCTCTGGAAAACATTAAAGAAAATGCTATGAATTGACCTTCTGTAAATTGTAAAATAAGATAATGACTACATTATGATAAATATGTATGGTGCATAATTATCTTATTATTATCACTTATATCACTTGTCTTCCTGTTGTTCATTGATTTGCTCAGGCAGGCACCAGTAATGTCTCATTCATCCCAGTCATGTGCTAGTATAGCCCAAGAGCCTCTGCTCTCTCCAGGAACATGAAGAGCCTTAAACCATTCATTCAGGTCATGGGAATGAGGTCTATTATTGTTACTGTTTTTGGCATATCTAATATGACACGTGTAGCTTGCCAGGCTCTGCCATGCGGGCACTCTTAGTTTTGGCATTTACCTATGTACTGTGAGGCCACGAAGGGCTGCACACTATGGGGAGAGCGCGGTAGCAGCTCTGCCCCATGTATCTGTGTCTCTGGTTCATGGCCGACAGCCCAGAAGCAGTTCATGGGTGGATCCACTCGGCTTAACGGATGGGACAGAGGTGAGGGAAAGGGACCCCAGCTCATCTCCTCAGAAGCTTAGTGACTTTAGCCACCGAGACCAGCATACCTGGGCTTGAAGTAGGCTTCTCTCTAGGTTGGTCTGACGAGGCAGGCTTGAGATCGGTTTCTCTTTTGGGTGGAGCTCTGACAAGATGTGGAATCCAGACATTGAAAATGGCTGCCATCAGGGCCAGACTGATAGCACAGTGGGTAAGGTGTTTGTCTTGCATGTGGCCAACCCAGGTTTTATCCCGGCATCCCATATAGTTCTCTGAACACCACCAGGAGTAATTCCTGAGCAAAGAGCTGGGAGAAACCCCTGAGCATTGCCTGGTGTGACCCAAAAATGTAAAAAAAAAGGCTGCCATCATGGTGTGGGGGTTCCTCTAGCTTCTTCCGAGGCTCTATTGGGGTGTCATGCCAGGGCCAGAACTTGCCCTCCCTCCTGGACACCTCATACTCAGCGAGCATAGGGAGAGCCCAAAGCAGCTCTGCTCCATGTATCCGTGTCTCTGGTTCACAGCTAAAATAGTACATAATAATGTATCTTATTATTATACTTTACAAAGTAGATCATGATATTTAAAAATACTACTCAAACCCATGGATTATTGCTTAATTATGTCTACTTAGAAGTACTAAAGGAAAAGCTGAAGTGAATAGACAGTTTCTTATTGACAAGAACAGTATCATGAGATTTTTAACACATCCATGTGCATTTAATATAGTATTTTTGTGTTAATATTTATCTTTTTGTCTTTAGAGTAATCAGATTCTTCTTCCCCTTTTTACTTGTTGTTTGCTGTCTTAATTTTTTATGTATCTATATTTCCATATTTATTGATTAAAATAACTCAGTTTTGTTTTCCTTCATTTTCCTTTTCTTATAAAAAGAATTCATTTCAATATTTTTTTGGAGTGCCTGTTTACTGGTGGTAAACTATTAGTGTTTTTTCATGGAAAGCCTTTATAATATTTGTATTACAAGTTTGCAGAGGTAAATACTATTGATTAGGAGGATTTTTTCTCTGTTTAGAATCATGCATATGCCACTCCATTTTCTGCTAACCCGTGGCATTTCTGTTTGTAACTAGAATGATAGCCTGATCAAAATGAACTTGAATGTAACATTTTTATTTTATTTATTCTTTGCTGTTATTTTGGGCCACACCCAGCAATGCTCAGGACTTATTCCTGGCTCGCATCAGCTCAGGGGGCCACTCTGGCAGGCACAGGGAGACCATATGGGATGTCAGGAATCAAACTCAGATCTATCACATGTAAGACTAATACCCTACCATTATCTCTATGTGTTATCTCTATTGTCCCAACATGTAACACATTAAACCTTAAAATCTTTCGTAATTATTACTGTTGATCTTTATTAATTTAACCATGGTTTAAGGGTTTTTTTGCATTTAGAAAATTGAATGTCCTCTCAATCTCCTGGATTCCTATGGTTAGTTCTTTCATTAGATTTAGGAAGTTCTCAGTTATTTACATAATTAAGTACTTTGTTCCTTCTCCACTTGTAACATCACTGGTGTGTCCATTTATCATTATGTTTCCTCTTTCTAGGTGGAACATAGTTAACAAAGGTTTTCTGTACTTTCCTTAAATCTTGATTCTCTCTACTTTTTAGACACAGTACTAAAATTTGGTCTTCCATTTCATTTGTTCTTCCCTCTGCAAAAGTGAACTTATTTACTATGCTTTCATGGAGGTTTCTATTTCATTTATTTGTTTGTATGTTTGTTTTTACACCCAAATCTTTTGTTTTTTTTTTAATAGTTCTAATCTCTGGTGAAGAACTCCCTCTTTTCCTATTTCCTTATTTCATTGATGTCTCATTTTTTGTTAGTGTGTATTTGATATATCTTATTGATTTTCTTCATAATCATTTGTCACTTGTCTTCCCATTTTTCATCGATTTGCTCGAGTGGGCACCAGTAATATCTCCATATGTCTTATCATGTGCTAGTGTAGCCCAAGGGCATCTGCTCACTCCAGGAACATGAAGAGCCTCAAACCATTCCTCAGGTAATGGGAATGAGGTTGATAATTGTTACTGGTTTTTGGCATATCAAATACTACATTGGTAGCTTGCCATCCTCTGCCATGCTGGTAGTATACTCTCAGTGATAATCTTCATAATCACTTGATCACTTGATCACTTGAATCCCGTTATTCATCGATTTGCTCAAGCGGGCGCAGGTAACATTTCCATTGGACCCTATCACATGCCAATGTAGCCCAATGGCATCTGGTTGATTCAGGAATATGAAGAGCCTCAAACCGTTCCTTCAGGGTCTTTACAAGGAAGTCTGACCATCTTGTAAGTGGGCGGCCACGTGATCTTTTGACATCCCGTGGGATCCAGTCGGTAACGCTCTAGTCCAGCAGTTGTCTCCAAATCGCATTACATGTCCAGCCCATCTGATTTTCGATGCCTTAGCAAACGAGACAGCGTCCCTGATTCTGGAATAGCGATGGAGGTCAGAACTCCGGATTCCTTCTCTTACTTGGAGTGAGGTGTGATATTCCAAGCATAGCTCTTTCGATTGCTCTCTGGGAGACCCGAATAGCATTCTCTTCCTGCTTTCATAATACCAATCTTCATAATAGTTATTTTAAATTTATTATCACACTCAAACTTAATTTTGGTATCATTAAGAATGATATCTGGCGCCAGAGCAATAACACAGTGGGTAGGGTGTTTGCCTCACACACAATCGACTGGTTTCAGTCCCAGCATCCTGTATTGTCCCATAAGCACCACCAGAGTAATTCCTAAGTCGCGGAGTCTGGAGTAACCCCCGAGCATTGATTGATTGATGTGACAAAATAATCGAGAAAAGAGAAGATATCTGAGAAATTTTACTTTTCCTTGATTTAATAACTGGATTTTGGCATTTGCCTATTTTTTCCTGTAGGAAGTACTATGGCTGTTGGTTTAAAATTTTATTTTGTTTTTTGGGTTTTTCACCTTCCAAACTACGGAAGTTCTCCCTTAGCCTAAGCTACAGAGCAGGTTTTGCAGCCTAAAGCTCTAAGGTAGTGAAGGCTTATCAGTGAGGGGGGGTGAAAGGAGAGAAAGCTATCCTGACTATGCTATGTGTGATTAAGTTACTAAGACTTTACTAGTTACAGTTACCCACACTAAATGGTCATGCAGATTCTACTCTCCTCTTTAAAGATGGTTGTTAGTGCCTTAGAAACTTCATATCAAAGTCCAGGCATTTTGCCTATTTGGATCAAAGTAGGAACAGCTGTGATTCCCCCTCTGCTAACAGCCCAAGGCCCTGAACTTTCCAGCAATTTAAACTGATATTGCAAAGAAAGTCGGCTCATCCTGCCTAGTTGTGTCTGCCAAAATTGCCAGTGTTCAGACTAGAGCCAGCAGCAGCTTTGAGAGACCAAAGAATCCTTTCACTGTTAGGGTCTCACTGGAACTTTAAAGAATCAGCAGCCCCCCCCCCACCTAGGGGCTGAAGCGATAGCCCAGCAGGTAGGGCCTTTGTCTTGCACGAGGCCGGCCTGGGTTCCATTCCCGGCATCCCATATGGTCCCCTGAGCATCTCCAGGAGTAATTCCTGAGTGCAGAGCCAGGAGTAACCCCTGAGCATCGCCGGGTGTGACCCAAAAAGCAAAAAAAAAAAGAATTAGCACCCCCAAATCTTGCTGAGACTCTCCATTGCTTGGCCTAGAACACTGTGATGCAATATCTACAACTGCTTTTTCCAGACAACAGTTAGAGTCACTACTATCTTGTTTGTATTCTCCCATCACCATGGGCTTTCAGATATCCACCTTCAAAAATACAGGGTTTAGATTAATAAGAGACTTTCTTATGGTAAACTAATGAACTGATGCTAGTTTTATGAGATACGATTCTTTTTTGTTGTTTTGTTTTTGAGGTAAACCCCAACAGTGTTCAGGGCTCTGAATTCAGGTATCACTCCTGACAGAGCTTTGGAAAATACATGTGATGTCAGGGATTGAATCAAGGACAGCCTGCCTGGAAGGCAAGTGACCTCTATTCTATTAGTCCAGTTAGTTTCTGAGTTTTATTTTTTTTAAAGTTGAAAACATTTTATTTTTTTTATTTTTTTAAGTATTTTATTATACCACTGTGAGATATACAAATAAAAAAACTAAAAGCATATACAATTAAAAAGTTCATGTTTGGGTTTTGGTCATACAGTGTTTCAGCACCCGTCCCTCCACCAGTGCCCATCTCCATACAAATAAAAAAGATATACAATTAAAAAGTTCATGTTTGGGTTTTGGTCATACAGTGTTTCAGCACCCGTCCCTCCACCAGTGCCCATCTCCCACCAACAACATCCCGGTCCCTCCCCCCCCCCCCTTCCCCAGCCCTGCTCCATGGCAGGTTCTTTATTTCTTTCCCTTTCTTTCTCTTTCTCTTTTCCTTCCCTTCCAGACTATGGATTACAGAACATACATTAAAAGGTTGTCATGTGAATCCTTTTGCCTCTATTTAATGCTCAGTTCTAGGTTGGCATTAGTACCCTCGACTATTATTGACTTAACATATCCCGCCATGTTTTGTGTATATCTCTTACAAAGTAAATTTGAAGATGTATGATAATGCATCTACAGAGACTAGACTGCCTGGCATAGGCAAGTTTTCAATAAAACATTGCTGCTGTTGAGCTTGCTTAATCAAGCAAACAGCCTTTAAGGCAAAAAGCAAGGATATTTAATTAATTAACATTAATGGACTGTAATTAGGCCTGAAATTATGGCCTTCAGCAGGAGTACAAGACCACTTATAGGAAAATTTCTGGCAACAGCGAAAACTTGCTAGGACAAGAAGGTGAAGAGCAAAAGAAAAAATTTTTCTGATCAGTTGCTTTGTGACAATGCATTGAGGCAGGATTATGGGTCTTAGAGTAGCTCTTACTGCTTAGAGGGAGCTCACTGTACTTGTACATTCTTTTTAAGTTCCATATAGTCATTTAGAAATTGCTTATGTGGCCTCCTTTTCCTTTCTGCATAGGCAACCAGGTAGGTCTGGCTCTTCTGTTCTAGAAAAATATAAATAAATAAATAAATAAATAAATAAATAAATAGATAGATAGGTAGGTAGATAGATAGATAGATAGATAGATAGATAGATAGATAGATAGATAGATAGATAGATAGATAGATAGATAGATAGATAGATAGATAGATAGATAGATAGATAGATAGATAGATAGATAGATAGATAGACAGATAGATAAATGAACAAACACATCATAACTTTATGATTTATGACCTATTAATCTTTGACCAACTCCTAGAATAGCTCATTCAGAGGTTTGGCCTCTAGTTACCTAATAAGTTACCTGCTTAGTTACCTGATCATGCTCCCAATTTTCCCACCTACACTTAGAGTGTCAGGGCTCAGGAAGTGGGTAAACCAGGGTCCCAGGGCACCAGTCCCAAGGACCCCAGGACCCAATAGTACGCCGGTCAGGGGATAACCAAAGCAGCAGAAACCGGGGCCTATTGGGGTCCCTGTTAGCACTCACAAGCTATTAAGTTCCCTGGCCTGTGTCGGGGTCGATGGCTGTTACCCCTGAGATAAAGGAACACGGCCACAGGCTCTTAAAGCTCTCCTTTTAATCTGTCTTCACTCACTCCTCACTCCACCTCACTCCAGGAACCTCTCTCCAGGGATGTCTGTCTCTCTCTCCACAAGATCTCTAGCAGGCCCCTCTCTTTAGGGACTCTCTCTTCAGGTCTTCTCTCTACAGGGCATCTCTCTTTCAGGTCCTCTCTCAGAACTTCTCTTTTCAGGATCTCTCTTCTCAGGTCCTCTCAACTCAGTGCTTCCCTGTTCAGGGTGTCTTTTCCTTTTTCTCTCTCTTTATCTAGCTTTGTCTGTTCTTTTTGTTTCTCCGTCTCTATTTCTCTGTCTCTGTTTCATTGTCTCTAAGTCTCTTCTCTTCTTCAGGTCCTATATTTTCAGATCCTTTCTCTTTCAGTCCAATACATTGAGTTCTGTCCTTGTTTTTAGTACCTTTCTTTTTCAGGTCATCCCTCTGGTTCCTGGCCTTGGTCCTGTGACCCTGGGGTTCTTTATATAGCCACCAGCCAGGTTCAGAATCCAGGCCTTCTATATTAACTGTCACCTACAGGGCATTATCCAACAGGATGGTGATGTTAGATCAAGATAAGTCCTTTCTTAAGTAAATATAACAAAACCAAAGAGCACAAGGAGATCGAAATTGCAATTTAAAATTTTCCTATATCACTCTTATTATCAAAGCTGCTCAAAATTATATGGTGATATGTTGGGGGCCCTGGCCAGCAGTCTCCCGGCACAAAAGAGGAAGATCTAGATCTTGCTGGATTTCATTCCTGCAGAAGGAGAGGGAAGGACTTGAGAGAAACTCTGCCTTGCCGCTGCTGCAGAAAGGCAAAGGAAGACAACAACGCAGCATTGGGAGGGGGTGTTCTAGAGAACAGTTCCCCTTTTACTGAGCACAGACAAAGCCTTTTATACAGTACCTGGGTAGAGGGGATACAGGCACAAGTAGTGCAGCACCTGAAAACTCCCTGGCCATAGAGCAAAAGCACCTGCAAACTCCTGGGCCATTGCAATAGAATAGCAACCACATATCCCTGTGGTCAGAAGATTAGGCACACTCTACACTGATGTTCTTCACGTGGATGCATTTGGGCTTTACTGTCCTAAGAACAGGGACTACTTCTGGGTCCCCTAGGGTGGGAAAGAACCAGACCCTTAGACTAGCCACTAGTGCCAAACAGTGATACCAAATTTTTTAACTTAATTTCATTGTGTGTACTTTAAATTTTTATAAAAAAGACATTAATATGTGTGTTTACATGAAACTTTTTCTAAAAGTTTAAGAATTAATATAAAATCAATTCTCTACTTATCTTTTATTTAGTAATGAATTAAAAAAAACATTAAATGCCAAATTTGTGCTAAGTATCATGAATCTAGGGACTTTAGAAGACACAAAAAAGAAATATTATAGACTCCTGTGTGTAGAATACATAAAAATAATTCAGAAAACAATTATTATAAGACAAATACTTTAAAAAAATAAAAAATTCAGAGTGCACGGTATAAAAAAACTGGAATTATGGAAGGGGTATGTGACCTGAGATTTGAAGCAAGTTGGAAATTTATGCAAAAGTTGAGAAGATGGAAAGAAAATTAATTGAGAATATAGAAATGATTTATTCATTTCAAAGTCTTTCCATTGCTCTAATTCCTGAAGTTTATCTCTTGTGATGTTTGTACTCTAGAGATGGGTACCAAGGCCATATGAATGGAAGTAACACTGAGCATAAATCATGGATGATAAAAACTTGCAACAAAGTCATGGAAGATTTTAAATGAAGAGGCAAAACCTATTCAGGGGGCCGGGCTATAGTCCAGAGGGTAGGGCGTTTGCCTTGCACACGGCTGACCCGGGTTCGATCCCCGGTGTCCCATATGGTCCCCTGAGCACCGCCAGGAGTAATCCTGAGTGCAAAGTCAGGAGTAACCCCTGAGCATTGCCAAAAAAAAAAATATTCAGGCTTTATTCAAACCTCTTAGAATTTTCTATAACCTTAACTTCTATATTGACATTAATTAAAAAAACACTAGCAGTTGAAGGTACAATTATATTTGTAAAACATAATTAAAAGATAAACTATTGCATATAAATAGTGTTAATTTTAGCATTTATTAATTTGGATGAATCAGTGAAAAACTAAAGGGACAAGAGCAAGAGCGTTCTTCTGTCAGAATCAGGTGTAAACACACAAAGTATTGAACCAAGGAGGGAGATTATTTGGTTAGTATAGTTTAAAGCTGGGGAAAAATAAATTCTAGTTGACTGTGAATTGTTGTTCTTAGGGTTTCTATTTTGTAACCTGAGACTTCAATAGAGAGGTTTGATCACTTAGTGAAGCTATCAGGAATCAGCGTCACCTCATTCTAAAGGTCTCATTTTAATTAATTTAACAACAGACAAATTGCAGAGCCTGGCAAGCTACCCATGTTGTATTTGATATGCCAAATACCAGTAACAATTATAGACCTCATTCCCATGACCTGATGGAATGGTTTGAGGCTCTTTATGTTCCTGGAGCAAGCAGGTGCCCTTGGGCTCTACTAGCATGAGACAGGACATATGGAGATGTTACTGGTGCCTGCTCGAGCAAATCGATGATGAACGGGAAGACAGTGATACAGTGATACAGTGAACAACAGATACATTATTAAAACTGATTGAATGGCATCTAAGATTCTGTCCAGTCCAGGCATGGAGTGAGGCTATAGGAACCTAAATTTGAGTATCAAGAGGCAAATGAAAGATTCTGCAGTACTGTTTCAATAACACTTAATAATTTTGTTATCTTTCCAATAAGATAGAGAAGTTGGTAAAATATAAAGAATTCAAGTCTTGGGCTATAGAGATTATAAAGTATGTTGGGTGCTTGCCTTGCATACCACTGATCTGGGTTAGATTTCTAATATCCACATAATCACCCGAGTCTCTTCAGGAGTGATCCCTGAGCACAAAACCAGGAGTGAGCCCTAAGCACCATTAGTGTGCCCCACCCCAACTTCAAATTCATCTCTGAACATCTATACATATAGATTATGCAAGCATTTAACATTTTAAAATTATAGATTGTGGGATCTTAAAGGCACAGACAGTACCTCCCAAGTTCTGTTAGGACAGTTGAGGCCAGGGTTCTGCACCTGGCCAAGACTATAAATAGGGGCCCCAGGAGAGCATCCTGGGGTGGGCTTCCAGACTGAGAGAGTAGCAGCCTCTGGTGCCTAGCCAGTATGTAGGCTCTGGGGCCCCTGGTGCTTGAATTAGATGGCCAGCACCAGGAAGGAGAAGCTGCTCCTGATGCCTAGGCCTAAGAGCCAGCACCAAGCCACAGAGCCTGGAGCCTGAGCCCGAGGGCTGGAATCAAAACTACAGGGCTACAGAGCTTCAGGGCTACAGAGTATTAGGACCACCGGCAATAGGGCAACACAGAGAAACTCAAAGACTTAGATAGGGATTCAGTGGCACAAGACATGGTAGCAAAAGATGAAATAAGGTAACTAGGCAAATAGATAGCACATAGAGGATGAGTCCAGAGAAAAGAAGCCCTGAAGAGAAAAGCCCTGAGCTGAAAGGACCTAAGGAATTCAGGTCCTGAAAGAGACGTCTGGGAGAGGACCGGAAGCATGAAGCCTTGAACATATGCATCTGGAAGTGAGTGGCCCTGACAAGAGGAGCCAGCACAGACCCCCACAAAGAGAGAGTAGCCTCAGGAGAAACCTCTGGGAGAAAAACAGGGGTCCAGGAGAGGATCCTGCAGAGAACAACCAAAGAGATGAAACAAAGTAGCATTAAAGGACAGGTGGGGCGGTGGAGGGGGACTGTGTAGCCTCAGGACACAGGCCTTGGGCCCTAAATGGACAGTGGGTACTGCTGGGCCGGCTAAGCCCCTGGCCTCTGCTGCCATAGTCACACACTGACCCCAAGTAATGTGAAGGCTATGGAACCCACAGGAGGTCCCTTGAGCCTGGGGCATTGGGACCTCCATGAGGGGGAACCATAATCCCCTCACCAATAGTTATTTTTAAGCCTTAACAATAAATGAAAACTAAAGTGTTTGAAAACTCTTGAATTTCAGAGTCTAGTACAAGCCAAACTATGAGAGCAGAATATATGCATTCTTTGCTACACTAACATTCTCCTGCCTGCCTCCATCTTGTCTGAGTCTTTCTAAAGGACTTTTAGGGAGTTGCTCCATTAACGTCTAAAGCACTTGACAAATACAGGGCCTCTTTTTACTAAAACCAGCAAGACATAATATTTTCACTTTCAAAACTTTCAATTTAGTTCATTTATATATGAGATAATATTAATGATCTCTATCAGAAAAATTAAAGCCCTTTATGTGTGACTATTCATTATAAAAACATCCAGTGGGTACATAACAGTCAAGAAAACATGAGAGCTTGCAGAACAAGTAAACAGCTGAAAGGGCAGCAAGACAAGATAAATATTGTGTAATAAAACATGGAAATACATTTTGTTATCTGTGAAAAGTAGAGGGATGATCTTGAGTGATACAGAAGTTTAAATAAAACTACCATAAGAAATATACACACAACTATAGATATGTTTATTACTTGAGATACAGAGTATAAATTCTTCATTTCCATACTCCCAGTGTCTTATTCATTTCTACTCCACCCTATTCTATTACCATCCAGTTATAACACCAGAAACCTGGTATGGACACTAAAACTATCCTTTCTCTTAATTTCTTACACTTAGTTAAAATAACCTCATTATATGCTACTAATGAAGTTTCTCTTGAGCCCTTAATCAGTTGTTTTATCCCATCTAATATAAAATGCAAAGTTCTTATCAAGGCCCAAAGATCCACTAAACTTAGACACTTGATTATAACTTTATCTCTAGTCTACTTTAGGCAACCTTATATTTTCTGGTTTCCCTATTTGGAATGACTCCTTCCACTATATGCACATTAATTCCAGAATGAATGCTCAATTTTTTTTCTTGAAGTCAGTGTTGTTTCCTGTTTCCCAAACATTTTCTTAAAGCATTTATTAATTTTCCTAAACATTTGCCATAATTTACCTTTCTCTACTACCAGGCTTAATGGAATTCTTTATTTGTTTGTTTATGGGCCCCACACAGTCATGCTCAGGGTTCAGTCCCCCTGCTTCTGCATTCAGGGATCATTCCTGGTAGGTTCAAGAAGTCATATGTGGTCCCAGGGATCAAATCTGAGCCATGCACATGAAGGCATGTACACGAACCACTGTACTAATGGTCCAGCCCAGGCTTAATGAAATTTGTGAAGTCAGAGATGTTTCAACAATCACAAAGAGAATCTAAACCAGATACCACACACAGTTTACAGTCATCATAAACAAGACTTTACTATTAATTGTCTTCATTAGCATAGGTTTACCATTCCAGGAACCATTCCAAAGAAAGATAACATAAGAAAATGACTATATTCTTCTTCCAAGAAATTTCTCTAAAATCTATAAACTCAACAGAAACTATCAATCATTAATTTATACAGACTCTGAAAATAATAAATGTAGATGAATGGGAATCTTTACATGTATTAGAATTATTATATAGTATTCACTTGATCACTTGAATCCTGTTATTCATCGATTTGCTCGAGCAGGTGCCAGTAACATTTCCATTGGACCCTATCACGTGCCAATGTAGCCCAATGGCATCTGGTTGATTCAGGAATAGGAAGAGCCTCAAACCGTTCCTTCAGGGTCTTGACAAGGAAGTCTGACCATCTTGTAGGTGGGCGGCCATGTGATCTTTTGACATCCCATGGGATCCAGTCGGTAATGGCTCTAGTCCAGCCGTCGTCTCCAAATTGCATTACATGTCCAGCCCATCTGATTTTTGATGCCTTGGCAAAGGAGACAACGTCCCTGACTATGGAACAGCGATGGAGGTCAGAACTCCGATTCCTTCTCTCACTTGAGTGAGGCGTGATATTCCAAGCATAGCTCTTTCGATTCCACTCTGGGACACCCGAATAGCATTCTCATCCTGCTTTCCTAGGGCCCAGGTCTCTGAGGCGTATGTTAATGCAGGGAGAACGGTGGAGTCAAAGAGATGTGCCCAGAGCCGGAGGTTCTTTGTCCTTTTAGCTATTTCTTTGATGCTTTTGAAGGCATTCCATGCTGCTCTCTTCCTCCTGCGCAGCTCAGGTTTTAGGTCATTCATCATGTTGACTTCTCGACCTAGGTACACATAACTGCTGCATTCAGAGATGTTTGTTCCATTGAGAGTGAATGGGGCCTCAGGAACTAGTTCATTTTTCATGAACATAGTTTTCTTCAGATTCAGCTGTAGACCTGTTTTTCCACATTCTCGGTCAAAGTCAGCCAGCATTTGTGCCGCTTGGCTAATATTTGGTGTTATTAGAACGATGTCATCAGCGAAGCGGGAGGTGGTGTAGTTGCCGACCATCTATCTTCACTCCCATTCCTTCCCATTCTAATTGTCGCATGATGTTCTCGAGGACGCCGCTGAAGAGTTTTGGTGAAATGGTATCACCCTGTCAAACTCCTCTTTTGACATCAATGAGCACTTCTTTGTAGAATGGTGAGATCCTGGTGGTGAATCCGTAATACAGCTCACGAAGGATCTTGATGTATTGGGTTTGAACACCCTGTTTGGCTAGGGCTTTGATGACTGCTTCAGTCTCCACAGAATCAAAAGCTTTCTGTAAATCAATGAATATGAGACAGAGCGGCATCTTGTACTCCCTACAAACCTCAATGAGCTTGGTTACCGTGTGGATATGGTCAATTGTGCTGAATCCTTTCCGGAAGCCAGCTTGCTCGCATGGTTGTCCTTCATCTAGTGTTCTGCCAATCCTGTTCAGGATGACTCGTGTAAACAGCTTGAAGATGACGGACAACAGGCAGATGGGGCGATAGTTGCCGATGTCGTGAATGTCTCCCTTCTTGAACAGTAGAACTGTCCTGCTGGTTTTCCATTGGGAGAAATACTGGAAGATGCAGTACGGGAAGCATTCACACTGCCCGCCTGTCCTTTGCCAACTATAAGACCAAGATGACTGCCCTCGGATGCCCTGATGGATCTATCACATCTTCCAGAAAGGCAATGGAGAGATTATCCAGGACTTCTACTCATATCTCTTCTATAGCCACATCCACCTGCCCACATACCAAATTCCACAGGATGGATATGTCATTTCCAACGTTCTCCCTTCTGAAATCCGACATGCCATCTCATCGGTATAGAAGGGAACAGCACCAGGCCCAAAGTCAGACTCGAACACCTGAAGAATCTGCCGTTGGTACTCATCAATACACTAGCTCAGCTCTTCCCACGCTACCTGTCCAATGCAAGGTACCCTCCTAATATAGTATTATATATAGTATTATTAGAATTATTACATAGTAAAGTGTTTGTGAGTATAAATTATTGAAGAAAATATGCAAATGAATTATAGCTCATTCTATTTATTTGTTATAGCATCTAGTGAATCCACTATTCAGAGGGGAACATTTTATTAGCATATTAAAAAAGAAAGAAATATTCTTATTTTTGAGTTGTTTGCTGGAATATTTTTCCAGGTACTCTTTGGTAAAAACAAAGTCAAGATCAACAAATATCGTCAAGTTTAATATTTCTGTAAATGCAATAACCAGTGACACTGAAATTATTTAATGGTGTTTTTAATGTATTGAAATTTTTAGGAAAAAATAAGCATATATAAAGGGTTAAAATATATACATCTTGTTATAAGAAGGCTTCATTTTAAAATCATTTTATCAAATCTCTTTCCCTCTTCCTATTCCCAAGATACCTTCTTCTAGTGGAGCAATAACACAGTGGGTAGGGTATTTGCCTTACATGTGGCCAACCGTGGTTCGATCCCAGCATCCCATATGGTCCCCCTAGCACTGCCAGGAGTAATTATTGAGTGCACAGACAGGAGTAACCCCTTAACATAACCTCTTAACATCCTTAACATCCCTGGCTGTGACTCAAAAAGGAAAAAAAATAAAACCTTCCAGATATCATAAACTACCAACATCATAATCAACTTTTCTGCTTAGTCTATTTACTTTCTCTTTCTAACTAAAATTTATAAATTCTCTATGAATACAGTGCCACCTCATACTCTTTTTTAAGTCATTGAGGATGAACAGCATTTTCCTGATTGAGATTAAATATTTATTAATATATGATATATTAACATATACAATATACTAATATATAAACATATATATTAACAACATATATATGATATAACACTTGTCTTCTTGTTCATTGATTTGCTTGAGTGGGCAACAGTATCATCTCCATACATCCTGTCACGAGCTAGTGAAGCCCAAGGGCATCAGCTCGCTCCAGGAACAGGAAGAGCCTCAAACTATTTGTTCAGGTCATGGGAATGAGGTCTATAATTGTTACTTGTTTTTGGCATATCAAATATATATGATATGATATATGATATATATGATATCTGGGGTATTTTGTCATACATATAACAAGGAAGATATTAAAGACCATCAGGAACATGTTAAAAGGCCTCAGAAATTATCACTTAAAATTTTTTTCAGTAATCAAAAGGAAAATATAGGTATCCCTACAATAATCTACTTGTAGTAGATTAAATCCTAACAGTACATTTAAATCCATGACTTTATCATTATATTTAAAATAATTTTATAAAACTGGTTAACTTCAGCTAAAGAACTGTATCCTTAATTTGAAAAAAATAAAGTAAAATGATCAGGTATTTATTGGAACTATACCATTTGTATACCAACAATAGATGAGAAAAAATGTTTTCTGTTTCTAAAAGTGTATTCAGAAATTTACATATCAGCCATGCATGACCAAGTAGCTGGTATTGAACTAACTTTTTGCCAAAAACAACTCTGAAATCTTGATGACGGACATCCATCTGCTGTTTGAAAGAACTGGCAAGAAACCAGAAGAGGTCTTAGCCCTGAGAGAAGGAAGCATGTAATTCATCGTTTTGGTTATTTCCCTGAGTGAATTTTTTTCCAAATTGCGATGCAGCACTAAAAGAGAAAGCAATAGTCTTACTGGACTGAAGAGGAAGATCTGAGTCAACACTGTCAAAGCAACGAGGAATTAAGCACTTAAGTCCTAGATAGAAATGGAATCAAGAGGCTAGAAGAGCTATATTCATAGTCCCCTTTACTCTTTTTGATATAAAGATGGTGGCTGATAAGCAAATGGAATTAAAATTTTGAGAGACTCATATTGATCAGTAATTGGTAAATATTACTTCAAGACTTGGAAAAAAGATACAGTCAAGTAATTACATATTTAATGGAACTATACCACTTGTATACCACTATTAGAGGAGAAAATAATTTAAATGAGAAAAAATTTCACCGTAAGATATGAATGCATACTGTATAATTGTATAAGAAAGATAAATTTTTTAAGTTTATAACTAAAAGCATATAGAAAGAAAAATGGAATAATAACACTGATTCACCCAGAATAATCCCTGCGAAGAAACTAAAGGATGAAAGAACATGAAATATCTGGAAAACAAACAATATATTGATAGAAGTAAACACAACTTTTTTTTATCAGTTTTGGGTACTGCAGCAATGCATTTTGAGCTGGATGGGTTACCAATAGCAGAAATCTTTCATATTTTTGGATAATCTTAGCCTAAGATCATGGTGCAGGCATGCTAGGAACCTGGTGAGAGCTCTCTTCTGTATTGCAGACTATTTCTGTATCCTCACATGGCAGGGAGAGCTGTAAAGCAAACTCCCCTGCTAAAGGCACTAATTCCATTCCACTTACTTTCAAGTACCATGCCTTGTAATATCCTCAGATAAGGGGCAGGGTTTTAATATGTACATCTAATGGAGACAGAAATGTTCAGCTTGTAACACCTACTCAGTAGTTAATGAAATGGAAAGTTACTTCAATTTAGAAAAAGAAAAAAGTTATTTTTAAAATTAATACAAAAACTAAACAAAAGGAAGCTTTATTAATATAAGCGAAGTTCATTTTAACTATTATTTAAAATTGAATGAGATTTCAACATATTGATAAAGTCCATCAAATAAAAAGCATTCCTAAATCCTTGCTAACTAATATATAGTCATGATGCTTACTGATATTTCAAATAGCGGGTAGTAACTCATATGATGGTAGTCCCAAAAGGCTAATTATATATCTCTGTTCTTTAGACTAGCAAGCAGTATCCTAAAAATTTCCCCTATTCACATAATGACTAAATAGCAGCATCCATAGCATCCCACTAGCTAAAATTTTGTGATTTTATAATGTTGGATTTAATAAATAAAATACTATATACATTGGTTTATGTTCCTATCTTCTTAGAACAGTCCACAACATATTTCTTTTATTTGCCCTGATCTGCATGAATAAATAGGTTGAATAATGCTGTGTTATACTATATAGTTTAGTTATCCAGCAGGCTACACTCTCTAGGCTTGTGTAAAGTTACACTCTTTGACATTTACATGATATCATTTAATGAAGCATTTCTTAAAGGGTGTTTCCATCAATGAGATATGCATGATTGCATAGAAGTAAAAGGTCAAATCTTCCATTGCTCTGGACATGCTCTAACTTATAGAATAAGCAACTAACAAAAACATCAATAAGCATATAAAAGATTTAAACAACAAAACAAATCACAGTTACCTATTGACACAAATACAACACAACAGCCCCAAACGATTAGGTTAATTTTTTTTTCAAATACTCTTGTTCATTTACCAACACAGATCATAGGGAATCTTAACAAATTTAAAAGAATTTCAATCACATAGTATGTTGAAAATGTTGAAAATGGCGGCCCTCATGGTGTGGGGGTTCCTCTGACTTCTTGTGAGGCTCTATTGGGATGGTGGGCCAGTGCTAGAACCCACCTTCCTTCCCAGATGCCTCCCCAAGAATGTAATTCAACTAAAGGTAACTGACATGAAAAATGACTAGAAATACTACTAAATTTTTGCAATAAAACAATATACTTTGAAATAATCTTTGAGTAAGAAAAACTAACAACTGTAGGGGCTAGAGTGATAGCAGTGGGTAGAGAGTTTGCTTTACACATAGTTAGCCTGGATCCCCTGCACCACTGGTGTTATACTTTAAAAGATGATCTATCACCTGGCTGTGACTTCTGAGGTGATCTCTGGAGGAGGTGGGAGCAAATGTCTACCCTACCAAAGTCTTGGCAGCTGCATTTACACCCCAACAGTTGCTGCCATACCTTGGACCAGACTCCTCTGCCTCATGACTATGTTTCATAGAGATGTTAACCAGCTGAAATTTTCAGGTACACTAGATATATTCTGGCTGAAAACTCTGGTCTTTCTCATTAATAATTAAATCAGAGTTGAGGTGGGCACTTCCTGTACTTCTGGAAGCCTGCAGTCACACCCAAGTCCTACCACCATGCCCATTTAAATTCATCTGCCAGCCCTGTTACAAAGACTTAAAAACAAATCTCAAAAGATATTAACTAGCTGCAAAAATTTCTCAGATACCCAGTCCCGGCTGAGATTTCCAGGGTAATCTCAGAAGATTGGCAGGCCCTACCTGTCCCTCAAAACCTTAGTAGCCACAGCTGCCACTATGCCTCAGCACACACTGCCCTGTTAAATAGTCTAGATTTTCTGGAACAGAGCATACTGACACAAAAAAGCCTATAATACTAACATTTTGGTAGCAGCATACCAGATTGAATGGGAATGTAACATAGAAGCCAAGTAATCTCGAGTAATAAAAACATTAACACAGAAGACTTAACTTACAATAGCTAGTAAACCCTCAGACAAGGACTTAATATCCCCATGGTGATATACAACAATCTCCACAAATTTTCTTTTACTGAAATATTTTTTGATCATTCTATTAAACGTTTAGTGGTAACAATATAAGATAAACTATTGTGGGCCTGCTATGGCAGAAGGCATTCAGATCATGGGTATGAGGTCTATAATTGTTACTGATTTTTAGCAAATCAAATATGACACAGGTACTTTGCCAGGCTCTGCCGTGCTGGTGGTATACTGTTGGTAGCAGACTCTTAGTTCGTGCATCTACCGATGAACCATGCGGCTGCTTTGTGGCTGCTTTGCAGTCGCACAACAGGGAAAGATTGGCTTTTTCTCTTGGGTGGAGCTCTGACAAGCTGTGGAGTCTGGATGTCGAAAATTGCGGCCCTCATGGTGTGGGGGGTTCCTCTGGCTTCTTGCAGGGCTCTATTGGGATGGTGGGCCAGTGCTAGAACCCACCTTCCTTCCCAGATGCCTTAGTATCAGCTGAGCACAGGAAGAGCCTGTAGCAGCTCTGCTCCGTGTATCTGTGTCTCTTTTACATGATGAAAAAGGGCCACAAACAGAAAAATTGGACTGAGAGCTAGTTTGTACTAAAATCCATCATTATTTCTTATTATGTGAGTGAGGATCTGAAAGATAAGAAAGGAAACATTGTCGTGGATGGGAGCTGCTGCTGTGTCAGAGTCCCATCCTACAGCAAAGCCTATTTCAAACCCTGGTGATGATCAAAGATCATCAAAGATATGATGGCTAAATCTCTGGCATCTATCAAAAGAGATCAGAACCCAAGAAAACTAAAGTGAATTTAGAAGATGGTTAGTAAAACAATGATTAATTCATCCCTTTAGCTGAATAAATTGTACAGTAGGGAACTGGAACAATTACACCTTATGGAAATATTTGTGATCAATTAACTGGACCTCATAAACTATAGATTCTAGTAACTTAAATTACCTGCAGAAATTTAAAAAAAATCACTGGTGTTTCCTCCACTCAGAATTTTTCATGGTATCCCAGGGCTACTTCACAAGCACTTATGAAATTTTTCTTTATTGCATTCCCCATTTATCACTGTCTCTTCTGCTGTAATGGGGATGAGGGATGCCAAGGGCTTCCTCCACAGCCGAGGAAAAGTCTTGCCTTATTCTATCATTGCATTCATTTTCTATTGCTGCATAGCAAGTTATCAGAAATTCAGTGACTCAGAGTAACACAAATTACTAATTTCAATCAGATTTTCTGCTAAGGGTCTCATGAGGTTGAAAGCCTCGTGTTCCCTAGGCTGGGCACTTATCTGAAAACCCTAGGGAAAAAAATCTGCTACCCATTCATCCAGCTTGCAGACCCAATATGGGCTGAAATCCATGAAACCCTCTCTTTGACTGTCATCCAGGAGCAGTTCAGCACCATCAGGCCAGTCTTCAGTCCTTCCAACTGTGCACCAAATTCCACCGTGTCCTTTGACTCTGCTACCTATAGAAAAGCTCTGCCTTAGAAGAACTGCTCTGACAGCAATATTTCCTAAAGTGAGTAATACCAGCAGCCTTTTTGTTTGTTCACTTAAAGAAATATTTCCAACAGAGCTTAGACCGATATGATGTTTTCTTTTTTTCTCCCTTTTTATTTCTAAAAGCAGACTATTATACCAAACAAATGGGATCTTTGCTGAAGGTCTACTGACTTGGGATTTCAATTATACAAAATACCTTCGAAGAAATACCTAAATTAAGATTTGTATAACTACTTATAGTTTAGAAAGTATATATTTCTGAAATTGAAGAAGAGGTTGAAGATGAAAATAGGAGTCTGAGGAAGAATCTTTAGAATCCTATTTACCATGGTTACCATGAAGATAATAGTAGAACTGTTCAATTCTGTGTTCTATCATTTTATTTATTTTGTATGGTTTTGCTGTGCCAAGGATTCAATCCAGAGCAACACAGTGCATGGTTAAATACTGTACTACTGAGTCATATCTCCAGCTCACACATATATTTATTTATTTCGCTTTGGGGGCAAAACCCATCAGTACTCAGAGCTTGCTCCTGTCTCTTTGTTCGGGATCACTCCTGGGGGACTGGGGGACTATATTAGGTGCCAAGGATCAAATCTGGGTCATCCACATGAAAGGCAAATGCTCAACCCATTGTTCTATTTCTCCTGGCCCTGACTCACATCATTTTAAAGAGCATCAGACATTATGTATCAAGCTGTACTTAAGAGATTTTAGAAAGTCCGTTTTTTGAAAAGGGTTCAAGTATAGACTCTTTGCTCTCTCCTTAGGATATACCAAGAATCCAGTGGAGACATGCTACAAATCAAATCAAATGAGAAAATTGTAGGCTGTATTTGGAGTTTACTGATCCACCCAGGTAACTACAATAAATATTTAGGAACAAAAGTTTGGGGCATATTCTTTCTCAACGGTCTCCTTAGTGCATCAGAAAAATAAGCCTTTCAGGAAATGACCTTACCAGTATACAATGCATATTCAGACTTTCTGAACAGTAAATTCAAGTCTATTCTCCTATCACATTTTGGGATCATTGAAGTGGTACCTGTGAGCTTCCTGTCAATCATAATGGTGACTACTCTGAGCCATTGCTCTCTATGGAATAGAGAGAACACCTATATAAGACTGTCATTTGAGACAAAAAACGTTATTTATGATTACTTGCTTCCTCAAAGAGATATCAGAGTTTATATGTATTGAAAGTAAAAGGCAAAGTAACTCTTAACTGCATTTTCAGAAAGGAGAGATAGAGAAATAGCCAATACAGGTTTACAGGTTCACATTGAAGTAAAAAACTTGGACTTTGCTTACTAAGTATGGAAAAGAGAATAATGGATCAATGCAAGAATAGAATTAGTTTCACTTGAAAGTTATGATGGCTTCTTTTCTTTCATATTTTTAAAAAACCGAATGTTTTCTAAGTTATCAGTGAACTTTGAATTGTTAAGAAGGCATACAGGAGGCAAATAGGAAGGCCAGAGAAACAACACAGCAGGCAACGTCCAAGTCTTGTATTTGGCCGACTCAGGTTCAATTCTGGCACCACATACGGTCTCCTGAGCCCCACCAAGAGTGGTGCCAGAGCCAGGAGCAAGCCCCTAATACCACTTAATGTCTCGCTGCAAAATATTTATTTTATTTTTTGGATTGGGGACTACAACCCAGTGTTGCCCAGGACTTACTCCTGGATTTATTGCCAGAGATCAAAGACGGTTAAGCCGCGAGCATGGGAAGCACCCTATTTTTTTTTATAACCGTTGTACTATTTTACTAGCACTCTAGCCCGGAAGGGGTTTTTTTTTTTTTGGTCTTTTTGTTTTGTTTTTGTTTTGTTTTGTTATTTGGGTCACACCAGCTGTGCAACAGGCTTCCTCCTGGTTCTGCACTCAGGAATTATTCCTGGTGGTCTCGGGGACTATATGGCATGCTGAGGATCAAACCTGGGGTTGGATGCATGAAAGCTAAGTGCCCTTTCCATGTTATCACTCGGCCCCTCAAAATATTTTTTCTAATGTAGGAGGAAACTGGGTGTTAAAGGCCACCAATCAAACCAAATTTTCAACTCTGCTTGTTAACAAAAATCATGCTTTTCTTAAATTAACTCCAAACTGTGGGGCAAAGCACTGGTACCCAAGCTGTAGAATATGCATTTGCTCCCCTACGCTCTAAGATTCACAAAATTCTGTTCATTGTTTGACCCAAAAACTTCTGTAGACTAATTGATCTGTTAATGAAGGAATTGTTCTATTAAAATGCCCGGTTGACAAAAGTTAATGAAAGGGCCATAAAGGCTATGTGGGAATTTAACTTCTGGGTTTCGTTTCCCTTATTTCCCTTGTATATGTATCAGTTATTTATACGGAAGAGAATTATTTATGAAAAGAGAGACACCTTCCTGGTTTATATTATTCTTACCTCAAAATTAATGCAAGGCTCTGAGCAAGAACCAGGTTATGAGTGTGTGCTCAACCCAGACCAAAAATATGGCAGAATACCTTAGAGAGTTTGTCTCTAACTCTATGATCTCAAGCCAAACAAAAAAATAAATGAATACATAAATAAATCAAATGTTATTTTCTGTTTGATTATAATTAAGGTAATAAATAGGTTTTCAATGAAGAAAGCTGAAATCTAAAACTAAATGGAAAAGTAATCATAAACCCTTTCAATATTCATACCTATACATGCAAGCATATTATATATGAATATATATTATATTTCAGGTAGAATTAAAATAACAATCCAAATCTCTTAAGTCATGATGTCTGTTTATCATAGGTAAAGTTAAAGTAAGTTTTTACTGTGAAGCTTCTGGAAAATAGTAAGAAACTCTATGTTGGTAAATGTTGGAACTTGGAGTCAAGTAGTCAAATAGTAATTGGGTTTATTATTGTTGAAGGATAGTTTCTTTCCCCCTTATAAATCATATGCTTTAGCTAATCTCTTTGCTTAAAAAATATCACACCAGAGATGTTTTTCTAAATAATGTATGTTTTCAGTGCAACACTTAGATTTTTGTTTAAATCGGGACATAAGAGGGTAGGAATGGAGGCATATTGGAGTCATATTGGCTGTACTCAAGGCTCAGTCCTGGCCCTATGATCAGGGATCATTCCTGGTGGTGCTCTGGGAACAGTATGAGGTACTGATAATAAAGTAGGGGTCAGCTGCCTGAGAAACAAGCACCTTAACTAGTGAGAAAGATAAACAGATATTGATTTCCCATCCAATGTCAAACTTTCTCAGAACTGAATGATATATTTCTGATGGTGAAACATTAGAAACACAAAGCAGGAGGCACAAATTATGAAAACAAATGATAAGTTCATGTCAAATTCCTGTTAACATTGAATATGTGGCATCTTTCAGTTATAATTCCATTCCCATTTTAATTTCTCTGATATGACTAAATTTTGTATTTCTATCATTTTCTAGAAACTGCCCTGTGAGAAAAATTAAGTTGCTAAATCAGGTTCCAGTTTGGGGGCAAAATACATATCTGAGAAGTACATGTATCCCTACTCTCCATCTTCAATGCAAAATCATGGAAGATGTTTAATATGCTTAATATTACTTTGCTTTTATATAGGTGCTGTGAAAGCGGGAACAAGTAGGGATTAGTGAAAGAGTGACTTTCAGGGCTAGGGATTTAATCAAGTATCTCACATGTGCAAGGCATGTGCTCTACCACTTAATTAACATGACCATTCCCATGAAAGGCATTTTAGGAGAGATGACGTCTTAATATCAAATTTCTTCTTTTATCAAAGCTTCCCTAGGAGGGAATTATGTGGGCAAATTGGGTACCACCTACAAGTTAAAATAAAATTTCATGTCAACTGCTATTCTTTTATCCTTCAGGGAAACAAATTCAAGTGGAAGGCACTCTTTTTCCAGTTTAGGTTGTAGTCCTTTCTTTATGTCATGTTCTCAAATCCACCCTGAGGTTAGCTGCACAAGCCCACAAACATTTTCAAGAAGAGGCACAACAATGCAGCCTAAACAGATATTCCCGGGTCAATGAGGTAAAGATAAACTTTAATTATCCACTAAAGCTGTTCTTGAATTCAGAATTTCTGTTTCCTCCATATATACTCTCAGCAGGGATTAATTCTCTTAAGAACCACAAGAGGGAGTCTTCTTCCTTCTTCCTGATTCTCCCTGACAGAATACATGCTTGTCTAAAAATGAGAAAACATATTATTAAACACTAGGCTTTTCTTCATTCCCCTAAAATCCACGTGAGTGTCTCCTTATCATTCACTAAATCTCATTTATTATATCTGTTATATTTCTTTGGCCTCATGATAAAGAGGAAGGTAAGCTATTCATGATATTCTTCCCTCTCATGCTTATTATTTTAGAATTGTGAAGGTGATATTTTCTCTTAAAGTCTGTTTAGTAAGTGCAAGAAGAAGTGCACTAATTTATCTAAAGAAATGATGCTTCTTGAACCAAAGTCTTGCCTACTTCCTAAAGAGACAAACCATAGGCATGATTGTGCCGGTCACCTCCACGATGGCCTACCAGAAAGAGGTGGTAATTGAGAGAACAGTCTTTACCTCACATCACTATATTCTCGGAAACTTACTTTCAGCAAAATGTAACAAACCAAACCAATTTTTCCATAGGCTAACTGATGTAAACAAAGGGTAAGTTCTTATGTTGCTTTTATATTGTGAAACAAGGTTTGTAAACAAAGATTCAAGAACATTTCTAATTTTTTGAAAGTTCATTAATTTTTCCTCAAACTGCCTTTTCCTATTTAGGCTAATGGGTGCTTAGAGAGAACAAAAAATGTTCCCAGCAGAACAACAAGCAGCCCTCATCAGGAATCCACAATTGGGCCTCTCTCTTGTGTGTGTGTGCGTGCACACACACACACACACACACATGCATACATACACACATATACCTACATACACATACATAATACACCATTACACATGGACACACATACACGTGCATATTAAGATTGGGACTATTGAAACACTAACATACATTTGGGGGATATAGGGGAAACTAGTGTATCCACAGAAAATCCATACAGTCAGTTGCCCCAGCAGCAAATTAATTATTTCCACGTCAATATTATACTAACTTAATGCTGAATTCTATTCCAGGACTTGCTTGCTTTCTTCTATAACCCAAGTACAGTGAGAATCAAGAGCAACTGGTGATATTGTAAGATGCCATTTTATTAAAGTATATAACATTAATTGCTAAAGCCAACAACCCAAGATGCAAAGAGTCTCTCTTGATTCTCACTGTGCCATGAGCCACGTCTCTCTCAGTAGATCTTATTTTAATAAACCAAACAATTCCACATATATTGTCAATGTTTCTCCTCAAACATTACTTTTCTTTGCTTCTCTGCCTCCAGGCAATCTTACTCTGCTGATGCTCTGTAGGCACAGAAGTGCAGAAGTGTTAATGACCACGGGACAACATTCAGACAATGGTGGGTATGAGATTTTATGTAGTCAAGCTTCCATTGTTTGAAAAATAATTCAGAGGTATATCTGTAAAGGTTTTTCAGAGTTCAGATATGGGGTATGGTCAGTTCTTGGCAAAATCCTGCATAACAATACATCATATGCTGACTTTTGACCTTTTCCTGTCTTACTCTCCACACTCTCTCAGGTTTTTTTTTTTCCTGAAATTTTCTCCTAGGAAAACTACTTTCACTGAGTCATTGTTTCAATCTATACCTTCGTGAAAATCTGATTTAACAGTTGTAAAAGATATTTTCAAATCATGTCTAAATAGAGGCCAATATTCAGAATATGAAGAAATGATATGGTTCAGTTGCAAAAAGAAATCGAGTTGGAAAATGTCAGATTTAAATAAATACTTCTCAAAAGAGGACATAAAGATGGTCAATAGACAAATGTAAAGAAGGTCAGTATCACAACTCATCAAAATGTAAGTCAAAATCACAAACAGCTATAGTTTCACATCAGAATGGTTATCTAAAAGAAAAGAAGGAACAATTGTTGGTGAGAATATGGAGAAAAGAAAATTTTGGATTCCTTTTAGTGGGGATCTAAACTGGTATATAAACTATAAAAAAGAGAATGGTTAAATTCCAGTTTGATTTCAAAGAAGATGAAAATATAATTTATGAAGTTATACATACCCTTATTTATACATTACTCACAATAAACAAGATATGGAAACAAGTGCCTATCATCAAATGAAGAAATTATAATGATGGCATATACAAATACTCATATTTACAGTTTGTCTTGGAAGCCATACCTGACAGGACTTATTCCTGGCTCTGTACTCAGGGATAGTTCTTGCAGGGACTCAGGACCATATGAGGAACAGGGGATCTGACCCAGGTTGGCCATGTGCAACACAAGTGTCCCTATCCAATGTACTATTGCTTCAGCTACAAATATATATATATATATATATATGTATGTGTGTGTGTACAATATACATATATATGGATAAAAATTATTCTACATGTACATATATTTATCCATATGCATATGGAAAAAGAAATTGTGGTCAAGAAGTTAGAGATGCCTTCCAGGCCCTCAATTTTTTTGTTGTTTTTTTTTTTTTTTGCTCTTTTGAGTCACACCTGGCAATGCTCAGGGGTTTCTCCTGGCTCTGCACTCAGCAATCACTCCTGGCGGTGCTTGGGGACCATATGGGATGCTGGAGATTGAACCCGGACCGGCATGGGCTGGCCACATGCAAGGCAAATGCCCTACCCATTGGGCTATCGCTCCGGCCCCTCAATTTTGTTTTGACCCCAAGAATTTATGGGAATATCAGTAGAAGCTACCAAGCACCACTAGAGTAGTCTTGGTGGTCCCCAACTCATCAGAGCACATTCAGCACATCATCCTCAGATCCTAGTCCAGTTATTTGAGAATTAACCGGAATGGCCATAGGTCCTCAGTGCATCAATTGGTGCTCAAAAAGGAAAGGCATCTATTTTTGACATGCACATGTGCACACACAAACACATACACAAAAATATATATTGTGGTGTATATGTATATGTGTGTGGCATAGATATTTGTCACATAAAAATGCACCACAATTTAAATATAAACATATATACACTAAACCAGTAACAATTATAGATCTCATTCCCATGACCTGAAGGAATGGTTTGAGGCTCTTCATGTTCCTGGAGCGATGGATGCCCTATGGCGTGATGTTCTTTTTTTTCCCCCCCCGGGGCCCCGGCCCGTGATGTTCTTTAAAACATTATGTGTCTTGTGGCCAGAGAGACGGGATAGCAGATATGGCATTTGCCTTGCATACAGTCGACCTGGCTTCAATCCCTGGCAACTTATAGGGTTCTATGAGTATGCCAGAAGTGATCCATGAACACGAAGCAAGAGTAAGCCTTGAACACCAGTGGGTGTGATCTAAAAAGGAAAAAAAAGTTTATGTGTATAATAAAAAATCTCACTGGGAGACTCAAAAGCAGAAAAGAGATAACTAGATAAAGGTCCTATAGGGAAGAAAACCAAAGGTTAATTAATACTTATGTAGAGTTTCAGCAGGAAATGCAAAAAGGTGGTCCAGGACAAATAACTGAAGAAAAGATTAACTGAAATATCTAATTTAACAAAACTCATAAATTTATTGATTAGTGAATTCCAGAAATCCCTACACAAGACAAATGAGGAGATCATGCCAAGAGACATCAGTCAAACTTCATAAAAGTAATGACTATTCACTTATCACTTATCATCTATCTTCCTATTGTTCATCGATTTGATGCTCTCCCGGCCTTGGGAAGAAAATCCGACCATTGTGCTTCTTTGTCAACTGCTTACTCACTTCTCCCGACACACCAAGAGATTCGTTGGTCTACTAATTGCTGCTGTTTTGGGTATCATCACTATGACTGCATCTGCTACTGTAGCTGGAATGACTTTGAAAGAAGGGACCCAAACTGCTGAGTTCATGCAGAAATGGAATGAAAATTCTCAAAAACTCTGGACTGCTCAAAGGCAGATCGATACTGCTCTGCAGGCTGAACTGGCTCATGTAACTTAATCTGTAACTTTACTTGGTGATCAATTGGCTAGCCTACGAAGGCAAATTTCTTTAAAATGTGATTGGAATTCTTCCTCCTTTTGTATTACTTCTGTATTTTATAATGAAATGGAATTTCCTTGGGATAAGGATAGAAGGCATTTGTTAACCCATAAGAACATTCAGCTAAAATTTTAGATTTACAAAAAGCAAAATTCATGATACTTTTCAAATAATCTTTCTAATGTGACCCCTGTTTCATTTTGGCAGAATTTGGCTTAGGGCATTGACTCTCTTAATCCCACTACTAGTATAAAGGGACTTATAGGAGGAGCTGTAGGTATTGAAGTACTTATCTTAGTTATAGTTGTCCTATGCCTAATCTTATATTGTAAGTTCAAACAATATAAGAATCAACACGACCAAAAGAAAAAAAAAAAAAAAAACAGGCTTCTCAGGGCTAAGGTTCAACAGGCTTTTCAGCTTGTTATGTTGGCCAATTTGCAGCCTAAACAAAAGGCGGGAGATGTTTGTGGAAAACAGATCAAAGGAAATGCTAAGGTCTGATGAATACTGCCTGTTGATAGATACTCACGGTTTCCTGGCATGCAGTCTCCCCAGAAAGATAGGATGCGGGCTTCCCTGGCAACACTGTCTCCATGAACGACAGACGCTACTACCTTGGGTCATTTCCCTGCATCACATCTCCTTGTTGGCTGTAGCTAGTCAAAGATGGAGTCTAATGGATGCTGCCTGGGACTCAGACATAACACAGGTTTTTCTTGTGTTCTGTCTCTAAAGCAGAACCAGATAAGATCTTGCCATCTTGGGCAAGTCCGGAAGGTTAAATATGTAACCTGTTATACTCCTCCTGTTTGATTCTCACCTTGCGTGGAGAGCACCCCCTGCTTGCTTGGCTCCCACCTGCTTGTCTCCTTCTAAATTGTCTGCTTCCTTTATGCTAATTATGTGGAATACTTTTGTAGTGTAAAATTATGTACTCTTGACTCTAGCTTTTGTTGTTGTTTGATGCTGTTGGGTATATAAGAAGTTGGGGTTTTGCGCAAACTGTCAGCAGCTGAAATGAGAGCCCTGAACATCCAGACAATTAATATTCATCTTGCTCACCAAAAGTCATCATCTCTCTTCAAAAGTCTCATCTCTGCGCCTCTGACTGATAGGGATCTCATCTACAAGTAATCCCTGAGCAGACCTGGGTGTCACTTTCTCCCCCAAAAAGGGTAAAAGTGAAAAAGAGAAAGTCTTCCCACAGAATGAGGAAATACAATAGAAAAATTAAAATAGAATACTTAATATATAATACATAAAGTAATAAAGAAAAAATTGAACCATAAAAAGACAAAACAGAAAATAAATAATAAAATTATAGACCTAAACCCAAATACATCAATAATTAAGTTTAGATAGTCTAAATACAAAAAATAAGATAGTCAAAAGGAAATTAAGGTTAAATGATTAAAACGTAGAAGGAAAGAAAGAAAACCAGACAAACACTAAACATTAGAATCTAAAGTGATAAATAAGAATGTTACATATTAATTAAGAGGTCAGTTGATCAAGAAAATAAATAGAACAAAAATAAATATGCTGCAGCAGATGAGAAATGTTTGATGGTAGAATACCTGCCTGATGTGTATGAGACACACTGCTGATCCCTGGCACCGTCCCCACATTACCATGTGCAATATCAGACATCACAACAAGTACAACCACTGGTACAGTATAGCCCAGAGTATGAAGCCCTCACACTTCAGTAGAGAGCATTAGTAGGCTTTGCAATAGTGTAATCTAAATATGTACATGTATAATAGGTATGTAGAGCAACAAAAAATGCAACAAATTTGAGCTATGGGGCCTGAGAGTTGTCTCAAGTGGTACTGTATGTATATAGCACACATGAAGCACTGTATTCAGCCCCTAGATTCATGTGACATATAGGTAGTGAAAGGAAATAATGAACTAATATGGACAATTAAATGCACATAAATCTAATAACATAACAATCCCTCGAAAGCTATAAACTGCTAGCTTGGTTGGGAGGAAATTAAAATTCTGAGTAGTCTTATAAAAAGGAAATTAAAATACTTTGAATACGAAAAATATTTACCCCAAAGTAACCATAGTTCATATGGCTTTGCTAGTGTATTTAAAGAAAAAAAATCAATCCTACAATCTCTTCCTAAAAGTAAACAAAAGGATATACTCCTCATCAGTTTATGAAGGCTGAATTCTAATACAAAACCAAACAAAAAATTACACTCTATTATGCCTACCACATTAGTCTAAAATAAGAGAAATAATTAGCAAAATTTTATTGTTATACTCATGATAGAAAAAACAGCTCAGAGAACAAGAAATAGCTATTACATCTTTAACTTGTTAATGAATATATAGGATAAGAGATAGTAGTAAAGAAATATTGGTGCTTGAGGGGTAGGTGTGATATCTGACACTACCTATATGAGACTTTATTAGGGATAGGTGTGATATGATAACATTACATTCTGATAAACCATTATTGAACAACCACAGTCCCCTGGGAGCCTGCAAGATATTCCAAGGGAGCCACAGCTGAAAATCAATTAAATGGTCAAAGGCACAAGACTAGTTGGCAAAACAGGAAAGTCACAGGAGGAACCTAGGTCAGAAGGGAGCTCAGTCAGAAAAAAGAATGAGAAACATTCTGATTAACATGTTACCTCAATAAGTTAAAAATATAAAAATAATATCTAGCAAAACAAAACAAAAAACAAAAAAAAAAATCCTCTCCTGAACCATGCGTGTTTGTGAAATCCTGGATGCTCTTTTCCTTCAGCTATGGGATCAAAACAAAATACCCACTTTCATCATTCCTATTTAACATCACAGAGTTGGAACAGGAGAAATAAAATTGTCCCTGCTTGGAAGAGATTAAATTACCTACATAGAAAATCCAAAGTAATGCACAAAAGAAAATACTAAGAACTAATAAGTATTTCAAGGTTTCAGGAAATGTAACCAACACACAAAAATCAATCCTATTCATATACACTAACAATCAGCACTGGAAACTGAATATAATTTTTAAAAACATGATAGCTCCAATATAACAAAATGTTTAGGCCAAGGCTAATAGATTATTTGCAAGACCTATGTACTGAAATAATACTGTAATGATGAAATAAGTCAGTATAGCTCAAAATAAATGGGAAAACATGCTATTTTATACATTGAAAGGTAGAAAAATAAATAATAAATATTTCATTTCTCTCCCAAATATATTTATGGATCTTTTTAAGCAAAAAGAGAATTGTTACCAGAATTGAGTTTTCATATGACCTAGCAATTCTGCTTTAGGTCTGTATTCCCAGGACAGAAAAACATTCATTCAAAAGAATGTTGCACACCCAGTACCCACCAATACTCAGTATTAGTACTCAGATTTTAGTACAATGGCTAATATTTAGAAACAACTTAGGTGTCCAACAACAAATAAGTGGATTGTTAAGATGTGGGATATATATATCCCACAACTTAATAATGTACACTTTTGTACACATATATGTGTACAAAAGTGACTAGATTTCTCTGGCCAGGTAGCAGATTTCCCCATGGGCTTCCTGTGCGTGCATCCTCTTGGGTAATTGCCTTACGCTTTTTTCTTGACTGCTAAATTGTAAGCTTTCAGAGAGCTAGAACTATTCCTTTTGTGTTGGTCTTAATATCTTACATAGAACATTGAGTAATATTTTAGTACCTTTTGTAAAATTTAGTATATATTCCTTGTATGGATCTATAGGCTTGACATAGATCCATATGACTAATATAGTCCTGGCCCCTAACCATTGCTCAAAAGTGACTTGAAAGAATAAAGGAAAATTCAAATTACGAACAGTTTTAAGCTGAGGTGTTTGTTGTTTGTTTGTTTGTTTGTTTGTTTGTTTTAGCATACCTGGCAGTGCTCAGGACTTAATCCTGGTTTTCTGCTCAGGGAATCAATCCTAGTGATGCTCAGGGACCATACAGGATGCTGGAGATTAAACCATGATCAGCCCTATCCAAGACTAGTGTTCTCCCTACTGTACTATCTCCAGCTCCTGTAAAAACTTTATTCTTAAACTCAAGGATTGGGACTTTCAAATAATTTGTTCAGTACTTTTGTGATAGGTTGGTCAGCAGAGCCTGGCAAGCTACCCGTGTCGTATTTGATATGCCAAATACCAGTAACAATTTTAGACCTTATTCCCATGACCTGATGGAATGGTTTGAGGCTCTTTATGTTCCTGGAGCAAGCAGGTGCCCTCGGGCTCTACTAGCATGAGACAGGACATATGGAGATATTACTGGTGCCCGCTCGAGCAAATCGATGATGAGCGGGAAGACAGTGATACAGCGATACATCTTAATGAGGAGTAATATATATTAATATATCTTAATATATAAATATTAAATCACATCTTAATATATATGTGTTTGTGATGTGTGTATGTAATATGGGGGCATAATGTATCTCTTCTCTTTAAGAAGAGAATTCCCAGAACGACCACCAACTGGGAACTCTTTGGCACCACTGTGGCAACATGGGAAGATACCATCATTGATGACATCAATGAAGAATACAACTGACTGGTTCAGCACCTGCATGATTGTGCGAAGAATGCTGAGAGAGAAAAAGCCACAAAAAGAGCGCCTGTCTTCACAAACTCTCAAGCTCATTCGCCAACGTGGCAAGGCGCAAGCTTCAGGTGACCAATTGATAACATCCAAGCTTGCAAAGCAGTGCAGAGAAGCGATAAAGGAAGACCTCAAAGAGAGAAGAGCAGAAATATTGGAAGATGCAGCAGAAGCCGGAAAAGATTCTCAACACCCACCTGTACTTCGCCAACTATAAGACCAAGATTACTGCCCTCCAACGACCTGATGGATCTATCACATCTTCCAGAAAGAGAATGGAGAAGATTATCCATGACTTCTACACAGATCTCTTTGATAGCCATGTCCACCTGCCCACATACCAAATTCCACAGGATGGATATGTCGTTCCCAACATTCTCCCTTCTGAAATTCGAAATGCCATTTAGTCGGTAAAGAAGGGGAATAGCACCAGGCTCAGACAAAAGTCAGACCCGAACACCTGAAGAATCTGCTGACAGTACTCATCTTCACATGCTACCTGTCTGAATGCAAGGTGCCCTCTCAATAGAAAACCAGCAGGACAGTTCTACTGTTAAAGAGCAGAGACAGGGGCTGGAGCGATAGCCCAGCGGGTAAGGCGTTTGCCTTGCACGTGGCGGCCCATGTCGACCTGGGTTCGATCCCCAGCATCCCATATGGTCCCCACGAGCACCACCAGGGGTAATTCCTGAGTGCAGAACCAGGGAGTAGCCCCCTGAACATCGCCCAGTGTGACCCAAAAAGCAAAAAAAAAAAAAAAAAGAGAGCAGAGACATTCATGACAATGGCAACTATCGCCCCATCTGCCTGTTGTCCGTCATCTACAAGCTGTTCACTCGAGTCATCCTGAACAGTATTGGCAGAACATTAGATGAAGGACAATCATGCGAGCAAAGCTGGCTTCGAAAAGGTTTCAGCACAATTGACCATATCCACACGGTAACCAAGCTCATTGAAGTTTGCAGGGAGTTCAAGATGCCACTCTGTCTCCACGTTCATTGATTTAAAGAAAGTCTTTGATTTTGTGGAGACTGAAGCGGTCATTGAAGCCCTAGCCAAACAGGGTGTTCAAACCCAATACATCAAGATCCTTTGTTTGCTCCATTACGGATTCACCACCAGGATCTCACCATTCTACAAAGAAGTGATCATTGATATCAAAAGAGGGGTTCGGCAGGGTGATAATATCTCACCAAAACTCTTCAGTGCCACCCTCGAGAACATCATGCGACAATTAGAATGTGAAGGAATGGGAAGGAATGGGAGTGAAGATAGACGGTCGGCAACTACACTACCTCCACTTCGCTGATGACATCATTCTAATAACACCAAACATTAGCCAAGTGGCACAAATGCTGGCTGACTTTGACCGAGAATGTGGAAAGATAAGTGTACAGCTGAATCTCAACAAAACTATGTTCATGAGAAATGAACTAGATCCAGAGGCCCCATTCACTCTCAATGGAACAAACATCTCTGAATGCAGCAGTTGTGTGTACCTAGGTTGAGAAGTCAACATGATGAATGACCTAAAACCTGAGCTGCACAGGAGGAAGAGAGCAGCATGGAATGCCTTCAAAGACATTGAAGAAATAGCTAAAAAGACAAAGAACCTCTGGCTCCAGGCACATCCCCTTTGATTCCACCGTTCTCTCTGCATTCACATATACCTCAGAGACCTGGGTCCTACGAAAGCAGGATGAGAATTTTATTTGGGTCTCCCAAAGAGGAATCGAAAGATCTATGATTGGAATATCACGCCTCACTCAAGTGAAAGAAGGAATCCA
Organism: Cryptotis parvus; assembly: GCA_021461705.1. Lineage (NCBI taxonomy): Eukaryota > Metazoa > Chordata > Mammalia > Eulipotyphla > Soricidae > Cryptotis > Cryptotis parvus. The sequence continues at coordinate 39,861 of JAJIBD010011903.1, forward strand.
AAGTTCCGCTGTTCCAGAGTCAGGGACATTGTCTCGTTTGCCAAGACATCAAAAATCAGATGGGCTGGACAATTAATGCGATTTGGAGATGACCGCTGGACTAGAGCCATTACCGACTGGATCCCACGGGATGTCAAAAGATCACGTGGCCTCCCACCTGTAAGATGGTCAACTTCTTCGTCAAGACCCTGAGCGAACAGTTTGAGGCTCTTTGTATTCCTGAAGCAACCATATGCCATTGGGCTACACTGGCACGTGATAGGGTCAAATGGAAATGTTACTGGTGCCCGCTCGAGTAAATCGATGAATAACGGGATGTCAAGTGTTCAAGTGAATGTGTACATAGTATATATGTATATATGTATAAATATGTATATTTATAGCTTGTAGTATTCCATTATATATATACAATGTACTACTATATAACTATAAAGAATGATGAAATCTTGCAATTTCATGCAATATGAATGGAACTGGAAGGCATCATGAAATTTTAAATGGAGTAAATCAAAAAGTATAACATAGAATGGTATCACTTATAAATTATAAGGATAAGCGATATCCTGGATAAGAAAATGTAACATTTTAAAGGGGACTTCCCAAATCAAACTTGTCCTCGGAATACAGGGAGAAGGAAAGAGAGAAGTGGAGAGGGAAAGAGAAGAAGACAGATGAGAAGCAACCAAGGCCAGTTCAGAGAGATTAAGGTACAAAGGTGGTGGCAAAGAATAAAAAAGTCAAATATCCACTTATAGAGTCAACACTGAAATCATGAGACCCAAATTTTAACAATCCATTTTAGAAAGGAGCCTGTCAATGGGGCAGGCTGGGAGAAAACCTAGGAACACTGGTAGAGGGAGATTGAGTCTGGTGGCGCTGCAATATTATGCCTAAAACTCAACAATGAATAACTGTAAATTGTGTGTTTGAATACCAAAAAACAAACAAAAACCACCCCAAAAATTAAATCACCCAATTTAAAAAAAAAAAGTATTTGTAAAGATTTCTCAAAGAAAAAGCCCTGGTTTCCAAGTAAGCATATGGCAATTTTTCTCAGCATCGTTATTAAGATAATGAAACACCGCTTCTGACTTAGCAGAGCATCTGAATCTGCTCATTAAATTAAACATACCGTGTGCTTATGGAGCTGTAGTGTAACTACAGCGTCCTTGTCATTCCTGGAATGCAAAATGGGTACAGCCCCTCTGGGAAGAAAGCTTTGACAAGTCTTATGAAATTAGACTAACTCTATTACCTCAAAGCCCCACTCCCTCATATTTACCCTAGAGAAATGAAAACATATGTTCACACAGCATATGTTCCCACAGTGGTGTTAGTCAAAATTACCAAAACCTAAAACCAGCCCTAATGTTCTATGTGGTCCTGTTTTCCAACAAAAACGTTCATTCACCCCCCCACTCACCCACCCCCAAGAGGCACAGATTAACACAGATTAAGCTTTTTACACAATCTTTATCTGGCATAGGAAACTAGTTAATTGAGGTCCTCTGAGTCTTGAAAGAAATACTCACAAATACCTTAAAAACTAAAGCTACGGGCCCAAGTAATAGCACAGCTGGTAGGGCATTTGCCTTGTAAGTGGCCAACCCAGATTCGTTGTCTGGCATCCCATATGGTCCTCCTAGCACTGCCAGGAGTAATTCCTAGATGCAGAGTCAGGAGTAACCCCAGAGTATTGCTGGGTGTGATCCAAAAAGCAAAAAACAAATAAACAAAACTAAAGATAATGTGGCCAGAGAGATAGTAAAGTGGGTGAGGTACTTGCCTTGTACACACACCACTTATAGTCTCCAGAGCACCACTAGGATGATACCTATGCACAGAAAGGCATGGCCCATAAACTAACAAGCAAACAAGCAACGAAATAGAGATGACCCATATTTAAGGAATTTTCTAGAAATGTTCCTTTAAACAGAGAGAGAGAGAAAGAGAGAGAGAAAGAGAGAGAACTATCTTATGGCAGAATATATATCTAGAATGAGTTTTGCCATATGATGTTTTAAAACTATTTCTCCTCATCATATGGGGCCCCTGGCTCTATTTACTGCCACAGGTCTCTAACCACACCTTAATTTGGAATACAAACCTTCATCTGTCTCATTTATCCTAGAATTTATAGACATTAAATTCTCCATACACATGTAAATATATTTATTTATTTTCTCTTACTTCCATCTGATGTTCATTTGCTTGACCAGCCAGAGAAATACAGAGAGATGAAGATGAACAGACTTTTGCACTTTTATCTGTATCTTTAATGACTGAAGAATAAGCAAATGCCCACACCTGGAAATACTGTACAACAATACACCAATTACTGAAATATAAGAAAACTAGCATGCATCCTAAATGCATTGTGTCAGGTGAGGAGGTCCATCTTAAAAGATTAGGATTGAATTATGCCATTTATTTTAGTTTATAATAGAATAAGCATTCCATTCTATAAGAGAATAAATTTACCTTTTTCCATATGCTCCATTCTAGAAATGGAGACATTATAGTGATAGAAGATAGACCAATAGTTATCATAGTATATGACTGAGGGAAGTATATGATTACAAAGAACAGGAAAGATTTTGGGAAATGTGGCAATCTTGAACAAATAACCACCCAATTATAATAATAATTTTAGCGATGCTTGTTGGGGAACCCGCTGGGGTCCCCCAACAGTACCAGGAAGCGAGCTCCCTTCTACCTCCGAAGCCGGCAGGGAATGGATGAAAACTCAGGTTTTAAAATGCTTTACTTATCACAGGTTCAGGCATACAAATCAGCAATAGGACAAACCTTGTGCTTAGGATTCCTGACTAGAACCCCAGCCACGTGTAAGCCAAGATGGCAGCCACCATGTGTTAAGGCCCTGTAAAGAGAAGACAAAGACAAGACTCCCAAGAAGAGTCGCGAGCCCCAAAAAAGAACCCATAAAAGAGAGAGAGAGCAGAGAGAGGAAGCAGGCTTGTTTTATTCCCTGAAACTCAGACCTTCCACTTTTATGGGAAGCAGGCAGGTCAAATGCCCTCAGGTAATTTCTCCCAGCACCTCACCTAGGCCCTTTTAGATGCTAATGTCTTGAGCCAAGATCTTCCTGGAAATGCCTTTATATGCCATATAAAGGCATCTCAGAAGGGGGTTTCTGAGATGCCATGTCTCCATACCAAAGACTGTACTAATGCCAGTTAAATATTTCTCCAAGCCTTTACAAGAGTCTCATCTACTTAACGGTAGTTTTGTATCTTAGTTGCCTTTGAGTTATCAGGGAGCTATGCTTGCTTGCTTGGAGGCAAACAGCATTTCTCTCTGGTCTAATTACTTAGAGATCCAATGTGTCCAGGCAAATATGCTGGTAAGATCTAGCTAGTCCCACGATGATTGTGGTAACATGAGAGAACATTTATACCAGCCAGTACAGAATACATGGTCAGATAAACTGCCACATTTAAACTACCCCCTATCTACGGTGACCTGCAGTAGGCAATCCAGGGCAGATGCAGAGGCTCTTAGGTGTCCTGCAACAGATGCTTACACAAGTTAAAACTCAGGACTGTACACCAAAAATGAATTTTACCATACTTCTTCTATTTTTAAAATTAAAAGGCAAATAGATATTTCAGGAGAAAAGTTACCATATTCAGATTTCTATGTGCCAGAACCTTGCTAGTTAAAGGAATTGTATTCATGAACTTGTTATCCCATTTATAACAGTATTATTTAAATATATTATTCCAGAGAGAAGGATATTGAAACAGGTTAAATAAATTGACAATAATCATGGAAATAATAAATGGGTAAGGTAAGTTTTAAACTTATATCTATCTACAAAGTATCTATATTGAACACTGAGACAGAAAACAAACTTCATAACAAAAACTAATATCAAAATGAGTGGTTCTAATGCCTAAGTATGTGCAAGTAAAATTTATTATAGATACTAAAATAATGTAAACTCTCAAGATACTCACAAACTATAAAACTTCTCTTCAGGGGCCGAAGCAATAGCACAGCGGGGAAGGGCATTTGCCTTGCATGCAGCAGATCAGGGTTCAATCTTCAGCATCCCATATGGTCCCAAGTCCCACCAGAATTAATTCCTGAGTGCAGAGCCAGGCATAATCCCTGAGTACTGCTGGATGTGACTGAAAAAGCAAAAAAATAAATAAATAAATAAATAAATAAATAGAATTTTTTGAAAAAAACTTCCCCTCATCTATAATGCAAATTTGAGTGAGAAACTCAAATAATTTATGTTTTTAACTGCAATTTTTATGTGATAACATAAATGATGACCAAGCAAGCTGATGATAGGAATTATAAAATCAATTCCAAAATGTATAAAAGGTCAGCATATTTTCAATCTATTTGTCTAAACTACTGTGAAGTGAGAAATTCAAATCAATAAGGATTTGATCACATCCCATTTTGTTCATTTTCATAACTATGTTACTTCAGCATCCCGAAGTGTCTTCTGAATCATTAGAAATTGTCCAGATGGTTTTATTACTATTTATTCATCATATTTCCTCTAAAAATAGAAAGCCTATTACTGTGTAGCAATTAGCTATGTTATTAAATTAAGTTTAAAGTTTATCATTTCAATTATTTCAGTGAATAAGAGTTTATAATGTTGATTGATTTTCAAATAAAAGCAAAGATCAAAAGCAATGTCTAATCCTGGTCTTTGTTAATATATTTTT
>JAJIBD010011904.1:0-32396 GCA_021461705.1 Cryptotis parvus
GGTTCCTGGGGTCTGTGGGGCTGCACTGGCACCTGCCTGGCCGCCACCATCGACTCAGTGTGTGCCCCTCTGCGAGATGGGCACTTGCCTCACGCAGGAATGCACTCTCCTGTTCAGAGAGGACACAGCTCTGAGGGTGAGGGTGATGCTGACCGTCCCCCCCTAGTACCCCCACTGAGAGGCTGGTCCCACGGCCACTGCATGGCCCCTTCTTATCTGTCAGAGGCTGAGGGGACAGATTGGGGTGTCGGGTCTGCCAAGGCCATGGAGCCAGGCCAGCGCGGCACGGCGCAGCCACCAGGCGAGGGACGGGCTAATTGCCGACGCACGGTCGCTGCCCTGGACCGTGACACGGGCCCTGACAGCTGTGATTTATGAGGGCCCTCGGCAAAGCGGAACCCACTCAATTGCCTATTACCTCACTTAGCAGACACCTTGTCACCGCCCGGGAGCTGGGTGTTAAAAATACAAACCAGGCGGCCACTGGGCCCCGGGCACGCACGCCGTCCACCTGCTCCTAGCCAGATTACAGCCCAACCAGGCTGCTGATCACTGGCTGAGCGGGTCCTGAGATGAGGGGTGCCGTAGACCTCGGAGGTCTGGGATGAAGGGCAGGAACTCTCCATGCTTGCAGCACAGACGAGGCAGTGGTCCAGGGAAGACACTGGCTATCTCAGAGCTCTGAGACCTGCATAGTGGGGCCTGGGTCCCCCATTCTCAGTGCTCCAAGACCAAATTTGCTCTTGGAGCAGGGGCTGCAAGGGCCCAGGCCCCAGAAGCATCCGGGAGCATTTACAATGTGGAATGCTGGAGCGTTGCTGGGGGCACAGCGAGGAGGGGCTGGGCAGGCTGTCTGTTCTTTGGGAACACAGAGCTCACATTTAGAGGGGCCTCTGTCGGGCCCAGGTGCTGAGACCCTGGGAGGACAAGATGGAGAGGAAGAGGAGGAGAAAGAAGAGGAGGAGGAAAGAGGAAGAGAAGGGGAGGAGGAGAATGAAGAAGAGGAAAAGGAGAAAGGACAGGAGGAGGAAGGGGGAGGAGGAGGAAGAAGAAGAAGAAGAAGGAGAGAAGAAGGAAGAGGAGGAGGAAGGGAGGAGGAGGAGGAAGGAGGAGAGGAGAGGAGGAGGAGGAGGAGGAAGAGGAGGTCTGGGAGAAGGAGGAAGAGGAGGAAGGGGAGGAGGAAGGGGAGGAAGTAAAAGAGGAGGCGGCAGAGTTGTCATAAAGGGAACTTTCCCACTTTCTGCTCACTGAACCCCCAGGGTACCTTGAGGGGAGGCAACTATGAGCCAGTTTCCTCAGCCTGGAGGGACAGGAGTGACCCAGGGGAAGCCTGGGCAAGACCCACCAGACAATCTCCTGCCGCCGGGCCCAGGAGCAGATGGGGTGGGAGCATGAGTGAGTGTGTGTGCACGTGAGCACATGTGACGGGTTGGAGTGTGTGAGGAAGTGTGTGAGCTCATGTGTGAATGTGTGTGCATGTGTGTGTGCATGTGTGAGGGAGAGTATGAGTGTACATGTGTATGAGTGTGAGCATGTTTGTATGTTGTGCATAGTGTGTGTAAGAACGCATGCATGGGGATGTGAGCATGTGTGTACGCATGTGAGCATGTGCATATGACACTTCATACAGGCCTGTACATGGAACCACACGTGTGCCCATGTATGTCTATACTGGTTCAGGTGCTAATGTTTATGTCCTGGTTTAAGTCCAGGCAAGTGAGAACAAAAGTCGAGCCAAGAGCCATTGACCCATGGTGGGGAGCCCTCACCCCTGCAGATGACACCTCCTCCTGCCCCACCCCTGCGGGGTCCACCCCTACAGCACCTCCTATTGGAGTCACCACCTGGGGTTCTTTGGAAGCAGGGGAGTTGTGTCTTTGGGTTTCCTCTGTCTCAGGGCCCCCAGATTTATCCTCAACCAAAAGAGAGTCGCCCTCCATACCTCCCGACCATCACGGGCTCCAGTTCAAGTCTTTCCACCATCCTTGGGCTTAGAACCAGCGTGAAACGCAGCCAAGGTGGGGAGCTCCCCGAGCCTGGCTCCCTCGGGCTGAGGAAGTGGGAATGAGCATGACTACTCTGGGAGCCGAGGGCCACACTGTGGCTAACGTCACCCCATCCATGCCAGCCCCAAGGCTGCAGGAACCATCCAGGGCGGCCACTAGCCTCCTCAGTAAGTCCCAGGCACTGTGAGGGCGCGCTTTCCTGGAAGACCCATCTCCAAGGGACCTCCAACTCCGCTACTTTCCTGAAAGTGGGGTGGTACCGCACATCAGTTTGGGAACCAATGATCTCTGACTCTGCGGCTCTAGAGAGGTAACCCGAGGGCAATCACAGCAGAGGGGGGGGGAAAGAGATGGAGGGAGGAGAAATGAAGGAGATGGAGGAAGAGGGTGAGAGGAGGGAGGGAGGGGGGAGAAAGGGAAAGAGAAGAGGTGGGGGAGGTGGAAGGGGGTGAGGTGGAGGAGGGAAAGTAAGAGGAGGAGGGAGGGATGAGGAGGGTGAGGAGGAGGGAGAGTAAGAGGAGAAGAAGCAGAGACAGAGGAGGGGGAGAGACAGAAGAGATGGAGGAGGGACAGATGGAGGTGAGGAGAAGGAAGGAGGGAGGGGGGGAGAAGTGAAGGAAGAGGGGCAGCCTTGGTGGGGGCAGGGATGTGTTCCAGGGCCAGGAACAGGACAAAGTGCAGACTTTGCAACCAGAGAGTTCCAAGAACTCAGAAACGTTCCTGGTGGTATGGGAAGAGCCGGTGGCATTTCCAAGAGCCCTGGAAGGCGAAGTGTGAGTGTCGGGATTCTGTCACTCAGTGGCTCCTTCCTTCCTTTGTCAGTTTGGTCACTGGCCATTGCTGCTGGACCAGCCTGGAGAGGGGGACAAAAAAAAAAAACCCAGGGAGAATTCGTCAAATGGAGTCAGGGGGTCGGCCCCTTCCCCCTCCATTTTGTTGAGCCTGGTGGCCCTGCCCAGGAGCTGCCCTGGGGCGACCAGCCATAGCATGCAGTCTCAAACACGGCTGGGGAAGCTGGAACTCAGCTCTCCCCAGGCTCAGCTGACCATGGGGCTCCCAGGAGGACAGATGGGTTTTGGGAGTGGGTCCATCACCTCTGGGGGGTCCGGGAAGCAGCTGGATGAGACTCACCCACCACACTAGCCACCACCTTCGCTATCCAGATGCTGACCATGAGGCCCCTAAGTTCATCAAACTAGTGGAAACAGTTATGTCCTTTAGTGTACTGCATTCTACGATGTGTAGGAAAGTTAGGCGGGAGGGAGAGATAGAGAGGAGAGAAAAGACATACAGAACCCGCCAAGTAGTTGAGGTGTGGGAGGGGAGGGAGGTGGGGGACATTGGTGATGGGAGATGGGTTCGGGTGGAGGGATGGGTGTTGGAACACTGTAGAACCAAAACTCTACATGAGCATCTTGCAATTGTATGTCTAAAAGTGGTGTAATAAAATTGGGGGGGGGTGGAAATCCAGGGATCCTTGAGGACAGAACAGGTAGGGGAGGCATCTGGGAAGACTGCCTGGAGGAGGAAACCCAAGTCATCTAGAAAATGTTCCTCCTTTTCCCCTCTGAACAGAATGCAGCCGCCAAGGGGAATATTGGTCCCATAGTTCTTGCAGCTGTGAGAGAGGGAGGAGAATCCAGAAAGACCCCCGTGGCCGGGGTGGCTACACAGTAACTCCACTCATGTGTGCATCCCCTCATCATGCCAGAGTCCACTCAGAAGGGAGGTAACCCTGACCCCGGCCTGCCCTCAGGGGCCCCACTGCTGCCTTCAGGGGAATGGGAGCGGAACAAACAAGTGCCAACCCAGGCCAAGGTGGGTGGGAGTGGACACGAGCTGGCAGCACGGTCCTCTGGGAACTGGTACGAAACAGATCCCAGACCCCTCCTGGGGCCGACCTGCCTCAGGGGTCAGGGCAAGGGGTCTGGGCCCAAACCAAGGAGGCTGGAGGTGGCTTGGCCTGACTCCAGCCTGCAGTGCTGGGGTCCTCGCTGACCTGCTTTTAGCCTCTGGATTATCCCCAAGCCCCAGGGGGAGTTTGGCTATTTCACAAGTGAGAGTGGCAAGAGAACTTTCAGGGCAGAGCAACGGACTCTTTGGGCAAAGGCACCTCAGGCTAAAAAGTGTCCCGTCCACACCCTGCAGAGAAGCTGACCTCACTGGGCCCTGGGCTGGGGCCTCTGTGGTCAGTGAGAGGTCAGAGAGGCCTGAGGAGGCTGTGTCCATTTTGTTGGCCCTCTGTTGGCTGGAGGGAAGCAGGAATGGGCCCTCCCCCCCAATTTACAGATGTAGAAACTGAGGCTCAGAGAGACCGAGATCCTTGACCTAGCCCAACTCCAGCCCAGTGACAAGCTAATTTTACTAAAACCAGCACCAATCCCAGGCGGAATAATCTCAGTGGCAGCGATACTTCCATGGCCAGTTCTAGTGGGCACTGACCATATTCTGGACCCCATGCCTCTTTTTTTCCTACAAGGTGCTCATAAAGCGTATCCCATGTGCCTTGAGAGAAAGCGCCCGCCCATTCTGGGGGTGAGGCAGGAGGGTCCTTGGGGTCCCGGCACCCCTCCCCTCCAGGGTGGTCTCAACCTGGCTCTCATGGGTCCCTGCTTTGCTCTGCGGTCCCTGGCCCCGGGCCCAGCCGCATGCCAGTGACCTCTGCACGTGAAGAATCTGAGGGCAGGAGCTGTCCTCGGACCAAACGGGGAAAGCAGGTCCCGGCTGGGCTGCAGGGAGCCCAGCCTCAGTTTCCCTTCTGAGATGTGGGAGCCCTTCTTGCTGCCCACCCCAAGAAATGCAGTGGAACGCAAGCCCTATGAGTAAAGGGGCTGAGACCAACCGGGCTGGAGCTGAGAGAGACCCACTGGGTAGGCCACTGGACCCCTGAAAAGCCCCTGTGGCAGAATGAGTTAAGGAGGGGCGGCCAAGATGCAGGGGTGGGGAGTGCTGGAAGGTTGGGGTTGGGGGACGGGGACCAGACCTCTAACTCCAGGCGGATTTCTCCCCAGGGCAGTGGGAGGGGTTGGGCACATGGTGAGTCTCCAGCCCAGCTACTAAAACACTGAGGGGCTCTGTAGGTTCCTCCCCTCCCCGAGGACCTAGAGAACGGATGGTATGAGAATCTAGGGAGGCAGCGGTGCGGCTGCCCAGATGGGGGGCAAAGGTAAAGAGGGACGTGGCGGCGGGCACTGGTGAGAGGCCGGGTGGGGTGTCGGAACACTGCATGACTGAGACCAACGAGAAATCTCACAGTGGTGAAAGGAAAAGGGGCAAAGGAAGAAAGAAACTCAGCCCTAGAGATGGGGCAATTGCCTTGCACGCAGCCTGGGTTCAATCCCCAGCAACCCATATGCCCCCCCACAACACTGTCAGGAGTGATTCCTGAGTTCAGAGCCAGGAGTAACCCCTGAGTACTGCTAGGTGTGGCCTGATAGAAAGCAAACAAAAGCAGAAAGAAACTCAGGGACTCAGGCCCGAGTAGTAGCCACAGCCCGGAGGATGTTTGCCTTGCACAGGAGGACTCAGGTTCGATCCCTGGCATTCCATGTGCTATCCCCACCAGGTTGAGCCCTGAGTGCAGACCCGAGTAACCCCTGGGCAGGGCCAGGTGTAGCTCCAAAACAAAAATAAACAATAACACCACCCCCAAAAAAAATAAGTCCTGCGTGCAGAAACCATGACTGCAGCCCCAGCTTGGGCGTGAGGAGGGCCAGGCCCCCGGGGTGGGGATCAGGGAAAGCCTGACTGGTGGAAATGGCTGGGCTGCTGTTTGCAGGAATGTTCTAGAAGGGCGTTCCAGCTGGAGGGCCCGTCCTAGGCAGAGGCCCAAGGGTTGGGCAGCGTGGACATGGGCGACTAGCCAACCATCTGCGCGGCTGGAGGGCTCACGCAGGTCTGCAAACAGCGTGGACAGGGGCTGTGCGTGGTGGCTGCGCATGCGCCCGGGAGTGCCCCTGCCCCTCCCCAGGCCTTTGGTATTTGCTGGCTCCGCGCTCTGCCCCCCACCCGCCCGCACTGCACCCCGTTTGCCAGCCTGCTGGCTCTCCCTCCGGGGGCGCCGTGGGTCACTGACGCCCAAACAAGTCCCCTGCTCTGATGGTTAAACCAGATGCCCAAGCCCCGTGCCGCCGGGCCCATCCCGGGGGTCAGCGCCGTCGCGGGCCGCAGCAGGCCGTGGGGGCCACGAGTCCTGGGAGGGACAGGGCCAGACGAGGAGAAACCCAATCCCTGACACATGGAGATCATTTGCAGAAGGAACCAGAGCCGTGACCGGCTCCAAAGGGACACAGCAGCGGGCAGGGGGCGAGGGGAGGGGGCTGGCCCTGAGTGCAGGGGGCCAATGGAGAGGGGCTGAGACGGGCTGACCCCTGCCCGCGGGGCCTCCCTGGACTCCTTGAACACGGTCCTCTTGCTCCTGGTCCTGAACGCAGCACGGATTCCGCCAACAAGGTCTCTAGGACTGAGGACACGGGCTCAGAGAGGTTGTCTGACTTGCCAAAACACACACAGCAAGCCGGTACGGGGCAGAGGAGGAATCACTCAAAGATTCCTGCACAGACCACAGGCATCCTGAGGGCTTGGAGGCACCCTGCCCTCCCTGGGAATTCCAACCTAGGCAATGTCCGCGCCGCAGATGCCTTCCCCCTTCTAGCCACTTTCACAGAGAGCACCGGACCCCCAGACGGGGTCCCCCCACAGTCAGTTTGATGTTGAACCATTTCATTGAAACAGAATCCACATACCACACGAGCCACCCAGTCTTTGCGTCTGAGCACATGAGAAGATCCATTTTATTTTTAAGTGTGGTAAAAAAAAAAATGTAGGTGCATCAATGTGGCTGTTGGAAACATTTCGTGGGTGATTCTATCACGGTGAGTGCGTTAATAATGTCATGATGTGGTAAAGCCATCACCAGTATTTCCAGCATGGTCTCATCACCTCAAACTCTGTGCCCACCAACCAGCCAACAGCATCCCCTCCGCTCTGCCCATCCCCCGTGCCACATCCGGGCACCGCTGTTCCACTCGTTGCCCCCATGAGCCTGCCCAGGGCCCACACTCCCTGCCCTGAGCCCATCTGTTCTGTGTCCTGACACATGTCTTCAAGGCTCTTGCTTTGGCGACTGTGCTAGCGGCTCACCTTGACTCAGGCTGAGCTGTTGACCAGGGACTATGCTGGTTTGTCCACTCACACCTAGGCCGTTTCTACCCTGGCGGCTGTGGCCATGGCCAACTGTGAATGTTCAAGTCCTTGTTGGCGATTCTTTTGGCCTATACCTAGGAGAGAAATTCTGGGTGTGACGGGAACTCTGACTATTGCAGGAACTGCCAGTCTGGCTCCACCCAAGCCCTAGTTGCCTGACTCGAACCCCAGCCTGTCTTTCTGTGTTGGGATCCTGGTCTCCTCTCACCCATGTTTTCAAAGGAGACTCCTTAGGGTGGGGAGCAAGCCCACCTTGCATGCAACCAAGCTGGGTTGCTACCCCTGGCACCACGTGACCTGCGGAGTATGACCAGGTGTGGTCCAGAACGCCCGCGTACCATGTGGGTGAGCCAGGTCCTCCCTGGCACTGCAGGGCCTGAGCAGCAGGGCACCTTCAGGCCTTACAATGAACTGTCTGCCCCTCCCAGGTGGCCAAGAATCTCCTGGGAGTGGCCATCAGAGTCCCTAAGCACTACCGCGGAGAGAAAAGTGAAACCAAGTTGATGTTGGGACCGAGTGATAGTACAGTGGGAGACTGTTTGCTTTGCATACGACCCACCCGAGTTTGATCCCCAGCACCCCATAGAGTGTCCCAGAGCCAGGAGTGTTCCTGGATGTAGAGCCTGAGAACTGCCAGGTGCAGCCCAAAAGTAAAAAATAAGAAAAGACGCCTTGTCACCTTTGCTATCTCCAGCTCAATGCCAAGAGACCATCTGCAAGCCCCAAACTTGGGCATGGTTCATCATTGCTGCTTGGATAAAACCCTCAGGCACTAATCACACACATTCCCTGCACGCCCTGACAAGGAGTGCTCCCGGCTGTGCTCCCAGGATGCCGCGTCCCCAGCCCCCCCCCCAGCTTACCTGCCACGTGGGGCCCCCTTTCTGCTGACTCATCTGTCTCTCTCCCTTGAGTTACGTGCCTGTGTCTCATTTCAGGATGCCCCGTAAATCAGGGTGTTTTTCCTGGCCCTGAGTGGGTGTCAGAGCCTAGTAGAGCACGGCTGTGCCAACCCCCGCCCCACAGAGCACCCACTCCTGCCTCCCACCAGCAGGACCGAGCAGTGCTGCAGCCCTTGCTAGGCCTCAGTTTCCCCCACAGTGACCTGGGGACCGGAAGGCAGGCTTCTCTGCCTCGCACTCTGCCCCCTATTCCCCCACCACCAGATTCCTCACAGCTCAGCTGAGCCCCAGTGGTGGGGCCCCTCCTGCCCATAGGTAATTAGAAGAAAGCAGTGGGGGCGTGGGCAGGAGAAGCCCCAGCGGGCGGCTCCTTCCTCTGAATGGGGCCCCTCAGAGCTGCCCCCAGCCCCTGCTGGGGGAACAAAAGGCCTTGTGGCTGTTCAAAGCGAGGCGCCGGGCAGGAAGCCAGCGTGGGCGGCCGCAGAGATGGCCACGGGGCTCGTGGCCGGGATGGCCGGCAACTGGAAGCTGTCCTCATTCATCAGTCAGCAGTGACAGCTCCCGGGGCCCCAGGGGGCCCCCCCGCCCAGCCAGCTGACCAGCCCTGCAGCAGTGGCCGCTCCCTCCCCCTCCTGGGCCTCCTGCATGATGACGAGAGAGGTGAGAAGCCTTGGCACAGGGGACAGGCACCCCTCCGGCCCTCCTGCCCTGCCACCAAGCTTTGAGTGCCCCCAGAGTGTGGGAGACGGAGTGTCCCAGGTCCCGCCCATTCTGACGGTAGGGTACGGTCCTGAACACTGTGCCCTGGAGCCTGGACTCTTGGCCTTTCCTGATGCCAGTGTCTTAGATAGCCCTTCCCTGCTGTGCTCCCTTTTAGGGCCTCAGTTTCTCTTTGAGGGAAAGGCAGATGTTTCTGGGCTGTGCATGCCAGGGAACCTGAGGACCGTGGCCAAGTGAACATGTTCTCTAATACCCTCAACTTGTCCTTGATGTTCGACCCCAGAGTTGAACCTCAGAGTCGCCTCCATCCTCTCCTCCTGGTATCGTGAGGGGCTGAGCCCACACATCAACAGATGAGTGAGGCCTTCTCTTGTGGAGCACTGTTTATTGAGCCTCTCCCATGTGCGGGTGCTAAGTCAGAAGTTCATGAGACCAGACGCTCTGATGGGGGACAGGTATCCATCCACGGGGAATGGGGAATGGCACAGGCAGTGGATTCTGGGAAAGAAAGAGCGTGATGGGTCCTGAGCATGGGAGAGGGGTCTGGAAGAGCGTACCTGGGCAGATGGAACAGCCGGTGTGGGTGCTCAGTGTGAGGACCATCTGGGCATGGGAGGAACCAGACAGGCAGAGGCCACACTGGACAGAGCAGAATCAAGAAGGGAGGAATCTGCGGCACACAGGCTCACAGGCTGGCTCTGAGGGTCTGTGTTTGCCTTGCTGCGGCCATGTGACGGCAGGGCAGCTGCTGCTGGACTCTCTGGCACTCACCAGGAGAGCGAGGCTGGGAGCTGGCGGGTGTGCTGGGGTGTGGCTCCCAGCTCAGGTGGCCAGTGAGGTCAGCACTCCACCCCCTGGGCCTTCCTTTTGTCCTCATCACTGCCGTCATAGGAAAGCACGGGCCTTTGGACAGCCCCTGTCCACTCCCTGTCACCAGAGACCCTGTTCAGAGGAGACACCATCGGGTGATGACGGGTCCCAGAAAGCTCCTGCAGCTTGGGGGCACGCGGAAAATATTGGCCGCCACCTCCACTGCCGTCAGGGGCAGGGTGACTCAATGAGCAGTGACATGCTCCTGGTGGGACTTCGGCTCACGCCACGTAAAGCGTGTCAAGTGGAGCGTCACGTATCAACAAGGATCAGTCTCAAACGAGGGTGGTGAGCCAAGGCTGCAGTGTCGGGCTGCCTGCGTTTGGGTGGAGCGAAGGTCACGGTGTACCGGGACCGCCTGTTAGGTGGGAGGGACTGTCTTGTGTGGGTGGAGCCCAGACCAACGGTGGGCGGGACTTCCTTGTGTGGGTGGAGCCAAGGCCGCAGTGGGAGGGGGCTCCCCTGCGAGTAGGTGGAGCCCTCAGCACAGGGTGACGCACACTCCGGGTGCACAAGGATGTGCGGCCAGGACCAGTTGGACATGGCAGGGTGAAGTGGACCTGCTGGGGAAAGGCGTCCTCCAGGGCCCCACGGTCACCCCCAGTGCTCCCTCCTGGCCTTCTCTGCTGGGGATTCAATGTTCACCTGTTGCCTTCCTCCTGAGAGTATAAGATCCAGGAGGTCAGGAAGGAAGGAAGGAAGGAAGGAGGAAGGAGGAAAGAAGGGAGGGAGGGAAGGAAGGAGGGAGGGAAAGAAGGGAGGAAGGGAGGAGGGAGGGAGGAAGGGAGGAGGAGGGAGGGAGGGAGGAGGAGAGGAAGGAAGGAAGGAAGGAAGGAAGGAAGGAAAGAAAGGAAGGAAGGAAGGAAGGAAGGAAGGAAGGAAGGAAGGAAGGAAGGAAGGAAGGAAGGAAGGAAGGAAGGAAGGAAGGAAGGAGAGGAAGGAAGGAAGGAAGGAAGGAAGGAAGGAAGGAAGGAAGGAAGGAAGGAAGGAAGGAAGGAAGGAAGAAGGGAGGGAGGGAGGGAGGGGAAGGAAGGAGGGAGGGAAAGAAGGGAGGAACGAAGGAAGGAAGGGAGGGAGGGAGGAAGGAAGGAAGGAGGGAAGGAAGGAAGGAAGGGAAGGAAGGAAGGAAGGAAGGAAGGAAGGAAGGAAGGAAGGAAGGAAGGAAGGGAAGGAAGGAGAGGAAGGAAGGAAGGAAGGAAGGAAGGAAGGAAGGAAGGAGAGAGGAAGGAAGGGAGGAAGGAAGGAAGGAAGGAAGGAGAGGAAGGAAGGAGAGGAAGGAAGGAGAGGAAGGAAGGAAGGAGAGGAAGGAAGGAAGGAAGGAAGGAGGAAAGAAGGGAGGGAGGGAAGGAAGGAGGGAGGGAAAGAAGGGAGGAACGAAGGAAGGAAGGAAGGAAGGAGAGGAGGAGGACCCGTCTCTCTTGGCCCTCAGCAGCTTTCATCCTCTTCAAACCATCTTTCCAGTGTACTCAGCCCTTTCTGACACTGCTTCTCTCCCCAAAGCCCCAGAACACCCCACAGCTCTCTGTGGGTTCAGGCATGCCACTAAGGGGCAACACTGGACTCTCTCTGCCTCCCTCTTCCCTCCACCTGGGTTTTGTATACACTCATCCACCCCAACAATGCTCACCACCACCCCTGGCCAACTCCCCTTTAGTTTAAATGCCCCCCATCACTACTGCCTCATCACCAGGAAGCCCCCTCCCGGCCCGGACACCCATGGCTGGGCCAGACGCCTCTTCTGCTCAGTGGAGCAGCCCTGGGCTTCCTGAGACAGAGCCTGTGGTACCAGCACACGGTGACCAGGTCAGTTCCCTGCTGCTTGGCCTGAGGTAAGCTCTGGGTAAGTGCGTAAAGTGCCCTTTGCGTGGATCCCACCTGTCTCCCCTGGACGAGTCCCAGGACCTCCCATGAGGTCCAGACACAAGGGTCCAAAGCCACCTGAACTTGAGTTTCTGGGGTACTGGGGGCAGTTTAAGTCATCACCTGCTCTGCACTCTGGTCGGACGCATCTGTAATCTAAGGACAGTGAGCTCGCTAGAACCAGCAAAACAGCATTCGAACGCCCCTTGGCCCAAGCGCCCACCAGGAAAGAGGGAACCCCTGAGTGCTAACAGGAGTGAAATACAGCCATGGGCAGGGCCTGGCTGAACTGAGGAAGAGGAAACAGCCACGACCTGCATGGGGTGGGGAGGTGGGTGGGGGGCACTTCCTGAGTAGCTGCCACAGGAAACCAGGCTGGTCAGCAGCAGGATGGACATGGGCAATGTGGGAACGAAGGGCCAGGGTTGTCTGGGAGGGTTTGGACCAGCAGACACCACACTCCAAGGAGCGTGGAATGACTGTCCACAGGGAGCCCGGTACATGGAGGCTGGGCGGGGGTGGTCAGCCTCTGACGTGTGCAGACCGCTAAGAATGATCTTAACAGATCCCTCCCTCAGTGCCACAGGGGCGGGGGAGGGGGTCTTCCATCAGGTCCTTGCTGCCAGATGGAGAAGTGGAGGCCCAGAGAAGTCAGCAACTTACCAAATGACACACAGCTCCGGGGGCAGGTCGAGGCCAGGCAAACTGCCTTCTGGGCTAGGTATGCCACTAAGAGGCAATACTGGACTCTCATGGCAGTGCTCCATGGGAGACATGCTGTCCTGTTCTGAAGCAAAGAGAGTAAAGTGCAGGAAGAGAAAGTTTCTTGGCCAGACACATTAAATTTCAATAAAATTGGATAAATAGGTGGATCGGGGTGAGTGTGGATGGATGGGTGGGTGAATGGATGGATGGATGGATGGATGGATGGATGGATGGATGGATGGATGGATGGATGGATGGATGGATGGATGGATGGATGGATGGGTGGGTGGTAGGTGGGTGGATGGATGGGTGGGTGGGTGGGTGGATGGGTGGATGGCTGGATGATGGATGAAAGGAGAGAAGGATAGATGATGGATGGGTGGGTGGATGGATAGAAGGAGGGACGGGTAGATGAAGGGAGGGAGCGGAGAGGTATGAATGGAGGGATAGATGGATGACAAGTGTGTGGATGAGGAAAGTATGTAGGTTGGTGGGTGAGTGGATGAATTGTTAGGTAGATGAAAGTCAGAATGAAAGGTTGAGTGTGTGTGTCCATGGGTGGATGGATAGTGGATGGATAGATGGGTAAATGGGCAGGTGAGTGAGTGGGAGAGGAGAAAATAGTTTCGTGGATGACTACAGACAGAGCCTACCTAGTGACGGGCATTGCTCTCCACTGTCTTCCCTGGCATACAGAGAGAACTGGGGTTAAAGCACTTGCCTTGCAGGCAGACAGCTCTGCCCACACACCACATACAGTCCACTGAGCAACACCAGGAGTAACCCCTGAGCCAGAGCCAAGCGTAAGACCCAAGCTCTGTCGGTGTGGCCCAGAAACCCAAACCAAAATCTTTTAACCATCCTCTACCTTCTTCATCTCAGTTCAGCCCTAGATGTGGCCTTACACATTTGGGATTTCAAGTTCATGAGCACCGTAGTGAGGAGGGAAAAAGATTAGAACAAAGGGTCCCACACAGCTGGGAACATAAACAAACAGCTCCAGCCAAGGCCTGAAGAGAACCCAAGTGTCTATTTAGGCCGTAGAATTATTCGAGGAAGACAGGAGGGGCCCACTGGCAGCCCGCCCTGGTCTGAAGAGCTTCGGGTTTTACACAGAGCCCCCATGTGAGCTCTGATGCTTTGCCGGCAGCCCAGAACAGAGCGAAACAGAACCTTGAGCTGGAACAGACTGGCTGAGGCCGGAGGCAGTAAGCAGACAGATCTGCCCCCTGGTCCACACTCAAGTATTTCTGGGGCGGCAGCTGTGTGCCTGGCACCGTGCTGGGCTCACCCCCAGCACAGTGTGTCCCTAACCTGGGTATCATCCCCACCCCTGTCTCCAAATCCCCTGGGAGTGACAGGACCAAGTGTGGGGTGGGGCTGTGTCAGGTTCCCCCTCTGAGTCCAGCTGGCCCCGTTAGTACCGTGCCAGGCCTCCCGGAGTAACAGTCTCCTCTGCCTGCTCAGTCTTCAATGCCCCCTCCTGGCCTGGTGATGCAGGAACTTCCCTGGGCCACCATGACACCCCCAGGCCTGGGTCCTCACGGGGAGAGAGCTCAGCCCCTCGCCGGCTGGCCATCTGTGTGGGTGCCCTCCCTCAGCCCCTGACTGCCACAGCCTCCACAGAGCTGCCTCTCTGCCAGGCTCCGAGGGAGGGGCAGGCCCCACAGGGCATGTCCCCGCACCTCTGAGATCCTTCCCTGAGGTCAGGAGTGGAGGCTGAGGTCTGGACCGTGCACACCTTTTATGCCCGTTTGTGCTTTTCATGACCCACAGGGACTGCCCAGGGGAGAACTGGACAGCTGAGGAAACTGAGCCCCACAGTCACAGGATCTTGCCCGGGTCGTAGGGACCCAGCAAAGCAGGCCATGTCCAAGGTCTAATGGCCTCGTCTTGGGGCTGCCTCCTTCTTAGGAGACATGAAAAAGAAATGCAAGGTGTCTAGGGGTGAGAGTGACCCAGAAGGAGTCTCGTACCCTCTCAGCCCACTCTTGGTCATTCCCCTGCTTCCCAGCCCCCTGCCCCACTTCTGCAAGGTCCTCAGATCACACAGAGAGCAGCAGGCGGGCAGGACGCATTGGCCAAGGCCACTCATGGCTTTGCAGGTGCTAAATTTAAACATAGGAGGTGAGCCGGGAACAGAGTGTCGGGCTTGAGGGGAGGGACGGGGTGAAGGGAGAGCTGAGGTCCCTTAAAGAATCTCAGGGAGGAGGGGAGCCAGGGAGAAAGAAAGAGGTGCCCAGAAAATGTCTCCAGCCCCCAAAGAGCTTTGTGAGTGGCACGTGTGAGGAGCTGTCTTACTTCCTGTGGCGGGCTTGTGGTGGTGAGGGCTCTCCATCCAGGATAGAGGGTTCCCCAACTTCCCATAGAAGGAGCTGATTCCAGCTACCTACAAACCCTCTACACCCTTTGGGGCCAGAGAGATAGCACAGTGGGTAGGACACTCACCTTATGAACAACTGATCCGGGTTTGATCCCCAGGAACCCCAATGGTCCCCAAGCACCACCAGGAGTGAGCCCTGAGCACAGAGCCAGGAGTAATCCCTGAGTACCGCCAGATGTGACCCCAAACAAAAATATAAAAACAAGCATACAGCAACAACCCCCTTCCATACCACCCTCAGCTGAAGGCTTGCACCTGCCGCAGGACGCGAACAGGAAGTGCTGGGAGCCAGCACAGGCCCACTCCTTACAACTGCCTCTCATCAGCTGGGCGTGCCCTGCTCTTCCAGCCTCTGATGCTTCAAGCTGCAGGAAATACAGGGCCAGAACGAGGGACACATGTGCCAGTTTGTGACCAGAACCAGCCACTTACGTGGAAGATTCACACCCAGATCTCTGTGTGCCCACACACATGGCAGCCAGCAGGTCAGAGCAGGAGCAAAGACCTAGGCATCTGGAGGAAGAGAGGCTTTGGGGTGGAGTTAGAAAAGTACGGGGAGGGTTTGCACCGGTAGAGGCAGGGCCACAACCGGGGTGGGGAGGTCAAGGATCAAGAGGAGAGTCAAATACACCCCTCCCACCTCCACCAAGACACCCTGACTTCCGGGGCCCACCAAGAGCCAAGCCCAGTCAATTGAAAGAGGCAGGAAGGCCCCTGGCAGCTGTTCTCCCACTCTTGGCACTGCCTACATGTTACTGCAGGGGTGCTCGTAGCTGTTGAGTCTTTCCTGCAAAGAGAGACACAGGCAGAGGCTCAGCAGACAACACTGGAGCAGGACCCCCTGTCTTGGTGCTACATGGAGATTGTGGTACCATGGGCCCCCAGGGATCTGAGGTGCTGGGCTCCTGCCGACGTGAGCTTTGGTGTTTGTCTCATCATCATCACCATGCACATTGACTTGGTTCTGGGTAGCTACCAGAGGGAAGGAAGAAAGGAACAAGCTCTTGGAGGGCCAGTCCTGCACCCAGGGGAAACTGAGGCACAGAAAGGGGATGGTGCAGTGCAGAGTCACGGTGAGGCTAAGCCCTCCCCACCAGTAGATTGGCCATCCGTCCCCCCACACACCCCCAGGGATTTGCAACGGGATTCCGGGCTGGAGGAGGAGGTGGGGAGCGGCCACGTGTTGTGATGCTCCATTTCCCGGATGTACATGGAGAGTCACCTGCCTGCCCGGGAGGCCAGAGCCAAGTGAGTGACAAGGCTGGGACTGCAGCCAGTGCCGGGCAGTCTCAGATCCCCCGCCCCACCAGCCAGCCCCTGGCCCTGTCTGCCCACTGCGGCCTCACCCCAGGGCCCAAGTCCAGACAGCAGCACTTTCTTCCTGGTACCCAGATGGCGTCTGTCTCTTTGTCTGAGGGGTTTCTCCCTTCCCTTTTCTTCTTCCTCGCTTTCTTTCTCTCCCCCTCCCTGTTCGAAAGATGAAGGAGCAACTCCCTGGATGGCATATGAAAACAAAAGGGGCTGCTGTCAGCCAGCCTTGGTGGCAGTCACCCCCCACCCCCTGAGCTGGGGAATATGGAAATTAGCTGGTGTGTATGCAAATGAGACTCCTGGGTGATTTGCATGGAGCCAGCCTGGGCTGGTGAGGTAGAGCAGGTGGGGGAGGCAGCTCGGAATTCTCCACAAGCTCCCTTGGGGGGATAGGGGGTCCCCGGCAGAGACCTGGCTTCTCCAAGCCAGCCTTCTCCCAGGAAGACTGTCCTCCATAGCATGAGCTACCTGGACAGCTGTCAGGGTTTAATCATTCCAATTTATGTAAATAAAATTAATTTTGTATTTGTTGCCTTCTGGTGCTAACACACGGCTGGTTGAATTTATTATTATTATTATTATTATTATTATTATTATTATTATTATTAAATTCAAAGGGTAAGTTTGGGATGGTCTGACTTAGAGTTTTCCTGAGTGACAGCTGAACAAGAGCACTGGCCGTAGGGAAAGTTGCCAGGGATAGAAAACATGGAAGTTGCCAGGTATAGAAAACATGGAAGTGTCCCTACCAGCACCAGGCTGCCGCTGAGATCAGCAGGGAAAGTCTCAACTGTACACCTGGCCAGGAGGTGTGCTGGCCTGGACTCTCACTAGCACTTTCCAGGTAGAATGGAGGAAGGTAAGTGAAGGAAGGATGGGGAAGTAAAAAAGGTGATTGATAAAACAGGGAAGAGAAAGGGAAAAGAGAAGAGAAGATGGGGGAGGTGAGAGTAAATGGATATATGGATGGATGGGTGGATGGATGGATGGATGGATGGATGGATGGATGGATGGATGGATGGATGGATGGATGGATGGATGGATGGATGGATGGATGGATGATGGATGGATGGATGGATGGATGGACGAACGGACGGATGATGGATGATGGATGGATGGATGGATGGATGGATGGATGGACGGATGGATGGACAGATGGACGGACAGGCGGATGGACGGACAGATGGACCGGGTGGAAGGAAGGGTTATTGGGTAAGTGGATGGATGGATGGATGGATGGATGGATGGATGGATGGATGGATGGATGGATGGATGGATGGAGGGATGGAGGGATGGAGGGAGGGATGGAGGGATGGAGGGGTGGGTGGGTGGTGGATGGATGGACCGGATGGACAGACGGACGGATGGATGGATGGATGGATGGATGGATGGATGGATGGACGGATGGACAGACGGACGGATCGGATGGATGGATGGATGGATGGATGGATGGATGGATGGATGGATGGATGGATGGATGGATGAACGGATGGATGGATAACTGGGTGGGGCAGCCATCTACCTTGTACTCCTTTATTTATTTGAGAAGAGTCCTTCTGGGAGTTGGATAGCTCCAAACCTTGTAATGTACTCACTTTGCATACAGGAGGCCCAAGGTTTCTTCTGTCATTTTATTTAATTTTAAAAAATTCGCTCATGATGATTTTACATTCAATATTCCAATTCCACCACCACTGGACCTTCCCACCACCATTATTTCCAATTTTCCCAACCATCCCTTATGCCTGCCTCTGTAGCCCCTGTAGCAGACCCTCAATAATTTATTTCATAATGCTTGTTATAAATTTGTTTAAAATGATCAAGAAATTTTTCCTTAGAAGAAAGTTAGTGAAGATTGTTCAATCTCACCATGGAACCATTAAGCCCTTGTGTAAGAAATTACTGATACACTGTTACAGGATAAACATTTTGTGTTGATATCTTGTTAAACAAGATTAGTTGCCTTCTACTTTACATCCCATTTGATGTGGTGTGCTACTTGGTTCATCAATACTGTAGAGTTTGAGGTGTCACTGTGTTATGCATGTCAAAGGCATAACACAGGCCAACCAAGTCCCCTCCTCATGACTGATTCTTCTTGTTATTGCTGTTTGAATTATTGTTGGCACAACCACGCCAATAGGCTTCATGCATCCAACATCCCAACACCAGATCCCAAATTTTTTTATTTCTGGAGCATCCACATGCTCCAGAAATTAAAAAAAAAACTGTAATGGGGGTGATAAACCTAGAGTTAAATTTTCAGCTACACACTTTCATCCAGTATTGTCCTTCCCCAAATCACTTCTCAGACTGGATCCAGCCACCAGTGATGGCCACCGAGATCAGATCTGGCCACCACCTGTGAGATAAGAATTCTCCCATGTTTGTTCCCACCTACCAGGAGAGCCAGAGGGTCCCTGGGCTGGATCAACTGCCTCACCACATGCCCTTAGAACCCTAGCTACACATGGACCTGCACATTTGACCACCTGCCCTCTAGGGGCAAAGACAGACACACACATCCAGGGTGCACACCGCTAGGCACCCCCACTGAGGATGAATTCCAGCCCCCCACCTGCTTTCATCAAGGCCACTGAGACTCAGGCCATGGACAGGGAGGCAGGCACCTTGAGAAATACGCCCAATTCTTCAGCCGGATGCACCCCATCCAGTGTTCTGACCAGCGAGGCAGTGAAGTCACTGAGTCAAGCCCAGTGCTCACTGAATCAAGCCCCATCATGTAATTAAAAGGCTGCCAAGCTCAGTTGAAGCAGCATCAAACAAGTTCTGAATCCTCATCCCGGTGGGCCAGAATCTCCAAGATGGAACAGCACCTCAACCCCAAGGTACAACATTCATTCAAAGGCATAACACAGGCGAACCAAGTCCCCTCTTCATGACTGATTCTTCTTGTTATTGCTGTTTGAATTATTGTTGGCACAACTGCACCAATAAGTTCATGTATCCAACATCCCAACACCAGATCCCATAGTCTCAGGGTGCCCCACACCTTCTTCTTCCCTTCCCGCCATGGTAGCTCAGTTCTATAGAACAGCTCTTGGCTTCTGTTGCTTCAAGCCATTAGTTAATCCCTGCCTGTGTCTCTTTCTATCCCACAAAGGAGCAAGTTCCTTCTGTGTCTGTCTCTCTCTTTCTGTCTGGTTCCATCCACATGGCAGAAGATTGCATGGTTTCTTTCCTTTTTTCTCAGAGATGAGCAGTGTTCCATTACGTAGAGACAGGTACCATAGTTTAACCACTCCTCTGTTCTGGGACACTCAGGTCGTTTCCAGATTTTGGCTCTTGTGACTAGGGCTACAGTAAACATAAGTGTGTAAATATCTTTTCTAAATAGTTTGGGGGGCTTTTGAGATTGATGTAAAGAAGTGGGATTTCTGGGTCCCCACATGCCCCTCATATGGAAACTCTGTTCTTAATTTTTGGGAGACGTGTCTACATTGTTTTCCAAGAGTCAGAGCAGATGACAGCACCACCAGTAATGAATGAGTATCTCTTCCTCCCACACCACGTCCACACTGATGGTTTTCTTTCCTTGTGCTATGTGCTAGTATCATGGTGGGAGGTGCTGGATCTCACTGTTATTCCAGTGGGCATTTCCCTGGTGTCCATGAGTGAGGTGGGGCATCTTTTACCTTCCCATTGGCACCTGCGTGTCTGCCTTGAGAAATCCAGTTCTTGATGTTCTTCTGTTCTTGATCTCTCTTCTTGATGCTTTTTGTCATCGGAAACCAGCTCTGAGAGGTGAGGCAGAGAGAAAGGAAGTTTCTGGCAAGTCACCCTCAGTCCTCTGGTGTCGGGGATGCTGCCGGGGTCCCCGACAGTGTCAGGACAGAAGTTCTCTTCTACCTCCGAGGACGCCGGGGAACAGATGAAAACTCACGAGTCTGGCACAGTTCCAAAAAAGGCTTTTAATAGTACAAAAGCTCTTCCACAGCAATCCAATATAATGAAAGAACTCTAGCTCTGGTCCAAACTTAGACCATACAAAAGAGCCTAAGTCTCCCACCAAAAGAGAGAGGATCTCACCCGAGAGGAGTCCTACCCAAAAGAAGGAGCAAAAGGCCCAGGAGCAAAAAGCCCATCCTTCCTATAATCTTCCTATAGTCCCAACGTAGCCAGGGTGGTAGTCTCCTGGTAAATTCTAACTGTCCCACGCTGGGTGCAGTGGGTATAAAGAGGAGCTGTGCCCAATCTAGAAAACATAGAAGTCTTAGTAGATGTATAAGTCAGAAGTTATTCAGAGTCAAGTTGACTTCTGTAGCTGCCATGCACTCTAGCAGTATTTACATAGAAGAGAGATCTCATTAGAATGAACCTTGGCTTAAGTAGATTAAGCTGTCGGTGGGCAAAACAGCAAAGCTCCCAAACTAGCTAAACCTGTCCTCCAACACTCTGGTACCCCATCTAGCCTCCCAGACTCCTGGGGACAGGGAAAATCCTCCCAGTGGTCAGACAGGCAGTGGGATCAGCGAGGGTTTAGGCAGCAGTGACTACCCAGAATTTAGTCAAAGGAACCTTCTTCCTGCTCTGACCCAGCAGGGAGCAGCTGTCCACCATGTTTCTGAACCTTGATGCTTGGCCTCTCCCAGGTGCTCTTCCTGCGAGAACCTCCTAACTCATCACCCATAAGCCCTCTGGGAAAGGAGGAGGAGACGCATACCTGGGACTTGGCAAGAGAAATGACCCATTGCTAGTGCCACCGTGAGGAGACTCACAGATGTGACGGCCACAGGCCCGGTTGGGACTGGGACAAGTCCGGGTCCCTGCAGAGCTGCCCAGTGCAGAGGAGCGCTGCCCACTGACCTGAGTCTGTGCTCTGTTTGGGGGATGGGCACGGGGTGGGGCATTCCCAGTGTGGGTGAGATGGAGCCATTTCCCCCTTTGCCCTTCAGCATCGGGCCAGGAAGGGCCCAAGTCGGAGTGGGGGTGTGTGAGACGGTATATGGGTTGAGGGTCACAAGGAGTGCAACTGGAACTCAAACCCAGGTCAGTCTGACTTTGAACCCCAGCTGGTTACCCCCCACCCCTCCCCACAAGCTCTCCCCTAGGCCCCCAGCTGAGCACTTATCACAGGTTTGGAGAAAACAAGATCAGGCTGTTTGACGCACTGCTGGGCTACTTCAGGCAAGTTCCTCAACCTCTCTGGGCTTCCTCAGCTAGAAGGAGCAGCTTCCCTTCCAGCTCTGATTCCTGCCCTGCACAGACCCCTCTAGAGCACTATCCCTGGTCCCTCCATCAGCCCACAGCAAAAGTTTCCACTGAAACAAGGGCACCCTGTTCCACCCCATCCCCCAGCGCAGGACTCTTCCTCCAGTGCTCCAACTGGCCTCAGTTCACACTCAATCCATCCTTTGTGAACTCAGGAGAATCGACCCACCTACTGGCTTCCTGGTTGGCAAGTGGGACAGCCAGAAGGTCAACAGGCCTCACTGCACAGCCAGGGCACCCCAGGCCTGAATGATGTCACCTGCCACCCAGACACTGTGACCAACAGTCCCAACTTTATCTGTGCCATGGCAGTATCCTCTACAGGCAAAGGAAGGCAGGAACTGGCCATTGGAGCTTGTCCCCTCTTCCCTGTACCCATTTACGGCTTTGGAAACTGAGGCCTCATGATGCCCTGAGGTGCTCAGAGATGCCTGGCCTCCCATCCTGTTTTGTATCCTCTTTGCTTTGAGGACACACCTGGTGGGCTGAGCGGTTACTACACTGGCTTTACACTGAGGAATTACTCCTGGCGGTGCTCAGGGGACCCTATGGGATGCCAGGGACTGAACCTTGGGTGTTTGTGTGTAAGGCCAATGCCCTTCCCGCTGTCCTATCACTCCAGCTCCTCCCATCTTGTCTGTATGGAGCTTTCTTTCTGCATCAGACCCTGGGAACTTAGGAGGCTGGATCACAGGAGGGACCTTATTCTTTTTTGGATAGAGACCTCCCTCCCAGCAGGGCTGCTGAGATGCGGGCTATGACAAATAATCAGGGGACCACTCCTCCCGAGATGCCCAGGCTGGTGGTGCTGGCCACAGTGCTTCAGTGGTCAGGGTCAGAGGTGCTGCGAACCACCAGGGTCACGCCCAGAGATATGTTGATTTGGGGAACCAAGCGGTGACAGGCTCAAACCCAGAGCCTCAGACACAGCAGGTCTGTGCTTGGTCACTTTGGGTCATTTTTCCACTTCCTATTTTTATAGTTCTTCAGCAGCAAATTGTGAGTAACCGAGGCCACCTTAGCCTCTGGGATGAACATGGTTCTGGAAGCAGGTGGGACTGGAGCCCTCCCAGCCCTGCCCAAATACAGGACCCATGGCCTTGCCTCATTCTCTTCCTTATCTCTGCCTGGATCCAGCCCTCCCTATTCTCTCCCACTGTGCCTGGGACCACCAGGCCGGCACCCCGCCACACACGAGTCCCGTGAGGACAGTTACATTCTTGAGGGTAATTACAGCCTTACATGTTCTCCTGACTCGTCCAATAAATTTCCTGGTGATTGAAGGTCTTATTTGTATCCTATCAATAAATGAAGTTCTCAGCGCACGTTCTGATGTGAGCAGTGCTAAGCAGCTAGAAGGCAGAAGGGGGAAAAAATATCTCATTGCTAAACTGCAGTGTCTTGTCGAATAGGATTCTGTGACTTACAGTTCTCTCCTCTTCGCTGCACTTGAATATTAAATGTTGTATTAATAGCTCACTCTTAATTATCCATGAGTAATGTACTACGGCTCAGAAATTAATGAAGGGAAGGACCCAAACGAGAATATTTCCCACTCCTCTGGGCGCCTCGGGCTGACGGGAGGGGGAGATTTGCATCTGATTTGCATGAGATGCTGTGGATCTGGTGGTCCTGGCTGGGAAGGTGAAAAGAAAACCAGGACCCCAATGTGGGAACTGATGTCACAGTCACTTTCCAGCACTTTCCAAAAAGAGAATTAATTCCCTAATCTCACTCCTTCCTGCCAGGTTTTGCCTGGACTGAGACTCCTGCCAGAAAGGCCCCACCCACCTACCTCCAGGAGCAGCATAAAAACCATCCCAACTGCTAACAGTGCACGGAGGACGAATTCCACCTTCAGTCACATATGCACAGGTGCTGACAACCCTAACAAGCACATACAAATACAGACACACGTGCCTGGATTCTACACATACACACTCACCATTTCATAAACCTAAGAGCCATAGGGGAAAAAAGGACAAGCCTTAAGCCTTGCAGGGAATCGATCCCGCTTGGTTTCTATCACCTCTGAGCAAGGATCACCAGAGGAGATTTTGGGCCTCCTGAGCACCTGTGGGAGAACCCCTGAAAAAATAAGTGAAAAATGAAACAATACATATATTTATCCAAACAATTTTTACATTCCTGTAAAACTCCCACTTAACGGTACCCTGGCTGGCTATCCTCAGAGGGATACACCCAAATGAAATGCAAACATCCATGCCCACAATGCGGACACGAGTGTCTCTGATGATCACATCACTTGATCACTTGAATCCCGTTATTCATCGATTTGCTCGAGCGGGCGCCAGTAACATTTCCATTGAACCCAACCAATGGCATCTGGTTGATTCAGGAATATGAAGAGCCTCAAACCGTTCCTTCAGGGTCTTGACAAGGAAGTCTGACCATCTTGTAGGTGGGCGGCCACGTGATCTTTTAACATCCCGTGGGATCCAGTCGGTAACGGCTCTAGTCCAGCGGTTGTCTCCAAATCGCATTACATGTCCAGCCCATCTGATTTTCGATGCCTTGGCAAACGAGACAGCATCCCTGATTCTGGAATAGTGACGGAGGTCAAAACTCCGGATTCCTTCTCTCACTTGAGTGAGGCATGATATTCCAAGCATAGCTCTTTCGATTCCTCTCTGGGAGACCCGAATAGCATTCTCATCCTGCTTTCATAGGCCCAGGTCTCTGAGGCGTATGTTAATGCAGGGAGAACGGTGGAGTCGAAGACGTCTCTGACGATGTGGTGTGCAAACACCCACTGAGTCATGAACAGAAAAACAAAATGTGGGGAGCAAGAAGTTATTCATCCCCAGCAGGAGGCTGGATGCTACTCAGATGAAGCTTGTCAAGATTATTACGTGAAGTGAAAAACACCCATCCTAAAAGATCACGTATCATCTCGTTGCTATGGAATGCCCAGAAGAGGCAAATCCATAAAATAGAAAGTAGATTCCTCATTGTCTCAAGATGAGGCAGAGGAAGGAATGGGAGAGGGAGAGTATGAAGGGTTCAGGAGTTTCTTTAGGGGTGATGAAAGGGTTGTAAAATGAATGTGGAGGTTTGGAGTAGATTTTAGATTTGCAAATCTAAAATCTTCTCAAAGATCCTGACAGTCCATTCAGATGTGCTAGAGAATTCCATCTCAATCAAGGTGCTGGGATTATGCGCCTGTGAAACCATTATTAATAGCAATGTAGACCACAGAATCTCAATTAAAATGTCTCAAAAGAAGAACTTACCCAATGACGGACCACATGTTTCCATACCGTTTCCATGAGCCTTGCTGTTCCCATAAGGAACAACACTGTTCCTCACTCTCCTCACCAAATCTATGAGGACAGGGGACTAAATCTCAATAAAGACTCTCTAGAGGGGAGCAGGATTTGGGGGGTGGAGCTAGAAAACCATTCCCAGAGTTCCTCCCATTCTGGAGAATGCTGAGAAGAGCTTCAGAGAATGTGAGGAAGGTTACTGGGGTGAGAGGTGGGGAGATTCCAGAGCATATGGGGGTGGGGGGTGGTGGGTGAGGGCTCCTTTACGGTTTCTCACGGCCACAGGGCGTGGTTACATTTACTCATTCATTCGCGTGTTCAATCATTCACTCAATCACTCCTTCACTCACTGGCTCACCGTATTGATTGAGCTCCTCTGGCTCGATTTTGCCCTCTGTGGAATGGGAAGTTTCTGAAGTCATCTCTAAGGTTCATTGTGAAAAACTGCAGAAGATCCCTGGTGGATCCTTCTCCTAAGGGATCTGGGGCCAAAGAACCTCAAAACCAACACATTAATATGAAGGCGACAAGTGAGAAGCCGTCAGAGACAAACCCAGTCCATAGATCGAGTTCCCCCTTTCAGACAATTCTTTGCACAGTTCCTAGAGAGATGTTTTTATTACAAGAACTAGAAGCACATCATAATTCTAGTTTTGCTGGATGATGTCTCGGCCTCCATTAATAACCTCATCATTTCAGTGTCAGTAGCTCTTCTAAAACTTGATTTTTATACTGCCATGAGATATACAATTACAAAGATGTTCATGTTTGGGTTTCGGTCATACAGTGTTCCAGCACCCATCCCTCCACCAGTGCCCATTTCCCACCACCAATGTCCCCTGATTCCCTCCCTCAGTCTGTCTCTATGGCAGGAACTTTCCCTCTCTTCTCTCCTCTCTCTCTCTCCTCTATCTCTCTCTCTCCTCTAACACATTGAGGCTTGCAATACATACATTTAGAGGTTATCATGTATATCCCCCTATATTCAATGCTCAGTTCTAGGCTGGTATTATCATTTCCAACAATTATTAGCACATTGTTCCCTTCTCTGTCTTACTTAACCTCTGAGTCCCACTCACTTGCGGTAGATTCCACCCACTGACAAGACCTCCTGATCCATGTTTTGCCTGACCTTGGGTATTGGTATCATACTATTAACACTTGATTTTCTTTTTTTTTTCCTTTTTTTCTTTTTTCTTTTTTCTTTTATTTTTTTTGCTTTTTGGGTCACACCTGGTGATGCTCAGGGGTTACTCCTGGCTCTTTGCTCAGGAATTACTCCTCTCCTGGCAGTGTTCGGGGGACCATATGGGATGCTGGCACTCGAACCCCGGTTGGCCACGTGCAAGGCAAACATCCTACCTGCTGTGCTATAACTCCGGCCCCAACACTTGATTTCCTTGGCTGAATTGTATTCCAGCACATAGTCGTCCCTTAATTTATTGGAGCCACATTAGTTCAAAACACTGGACAATAGGGGCCGGAGCGATAGCCCAGCGGGTAGGAGCGGTAGGGGCGTTTGCCTTGCACGTGGCCAGCCTGTGCCAGCCCAGGTTCGATCCTCGGCATCCCATATGGTCCCCGAGCACCGCCAGGAGTAATTCCTGAGTGCAGAGCCAGGAGTAACCCCTGAGCGTCGCCGGGTGTGACCCAAAAAAAAAAAAAAAAACACTGGACAATAAACAAGAGTAAATAAGCTGCAAACTAAGGCAACAGTCTTTTCTTTCTTGGCCCTTTCCTCTGCCTCAACTTGTTGCGTATAAACGACAACATAGCCTCAGACATCTTGCTGGTCATTCTGTCTCTATGAAACATGCACTCTGGGATTTTCAAAGGCTTTACCCCTCAGCCCAGGAGCCAAAATAAGCTTCCCCATGCCGCTGCCCTTGAGGAAGGGACCGACGCTGGCTGGACATTTAAGTGCCAAGAATAAGATGTGCGCCCGCCCCAAGCACTGAGTCTCCACAATATCCCTGAGAGGTGTTTGTTACGTCCCCGTTTTCCAGGTCAGGAAACCGAGGTGCACAAAATGATAACCTCTCCCATGCTTGGATAAAGCCTTTATATTCTCAGAACTTCAAGGGATTGGTGAACTCTCCGCCCTTCTTTCCTCCCAGCTATTGTGAGAAAGCTCCCCTTGTGAGCCTCCACCCACCAGGGTGTCCAGAGGACCCTTCCCTCTGACTGCTTCTCAAACCACACCCTGGTGGCGTTTCGGATTGCGTCCCCATCCAGGGATCTCTGAGAAAGGCTCTTCTCCACTCGTCCAGCCTCCAAGCATCTTTGTTGCGCGGCACCGCTCCCTTGGTCCACGTGGGACCTTGCCAGTCTCAGGAAGGGGGTGGGGCTGAAGCAGCAAGACGCGCTTATTGGCCAAGGCGGGCTACGTGACCGAACTCCCCCGCCCCTGCTGCAGGCGTGGGAAGCGGACTCCCGGCTGATGCAGAGGCCCACGAAGTCCCGGTGACTAAGTGCACCAGAGCGCCAGGTGCGGAGGACCGAGGATGCTGGACGTTCTTGCGTTGTGCCGGCCCTCTCTTTGCTAGCTTCTGATTGTCCGTTTCTTCCAAGTTCGTAGCTCTTACAAGAGGGCTTCGGTGTGTATCTTGACATCGCCTAGACCGAGCTCACCCGTTTTTCCTTTCCTCTGCTCTCTCCCCCACTCATCCTTTGGACTCCTGAAACTCGGACTCTAGCCTTTACCTCTAGTCCGGCTCCTGCCCCCCCACCCCCTTGAATTCCTGCTCCCCTGCCCCTTCTGGAAGCTCTCCCTTCCCATAATGAATCGCCCAGGAGCCTGCAGGAGAGGGAGCCGGGGGGGCTGCCCACCTCCCGCACTGCCCCCCCAACCCCCACCCCCGGGCAAGCCCCCTGATGACACCATCCATCACTGCCACCCTTCGTGGCTGGGCGCCCTGGGCCCAGCCAAGAAGGGGAGGAAACGCGGCGCACAGCTCAGTGGAGCCCTTAATGATTACGTCAAGGAGCAAGCCATTTATTAGTCTCCTTAGCGGCCAAAAAAAAATAAGGGCTGAGAAGGCGGCAAGCGCATGGGGGGTGTGGGGGTTGCTGTGGCTTTATTTTTTATGGCTGCCTCTAGCCTCAGACAGAGGGGAAGGAGGACGAGAGCTGGGGGCGGACGGCGCGGTGTGGGGGGCGGCGTGCAGGCAGCAGCTCTGAGCTCTGCCGCTGCCAAGCCACTGGGGACACAGAGAGGGTGAGTCGCTGGTCCGAAGTTACACAGCACCTAGGATTGGTCCTGCCTTGGCGCCTCTCCCTTTGCAGCCCGTGCTCTACCACGCATTTTCTAAGAGACTGTGGATGGGATAAACACAGGGGCTCTGGCCCACAGCACTATACACCCAGAGCCTCGGTTGTTCTATTTGGGAAATGGTTGTCTTTAGGGACACGAGGTTCCCGCCCAGGAGGGAGCCATTCCCCGCTGCCTCCCTGAAGCTCTTCGCCAGTTCCAACAGGCAGGCACCTGCGTTTGGTGAGCAAAGTCAACCCAGGCCTGCAGGTGAGCAGACGGGCTGTGACCAGGAAAGGACCCAAGGTTTTGTTCCCTGCTTCTGTGCAGAGTGACCCAGAAGGGGAAGGTGGAAACCTGCCGGGTGGGAGGAGCTGCATGTCCGAAGTTCTGAGAGTGACCCCAGGAGGATCCCAAGGCCGCTCGGCAGCCAAAGAGGGGCAGCCGGTTCCGCGTAAGCTGACCGCAGGGACCGGCCCTTCCCTCCTTCCTTCGCTTCTAGACCAGCAGCCCAGCAGGTCTCGGTGGTCGCCACCGACCCCAGAGTGTGCCGCTCCCTGAATATGATGATCCTTCTAAGGCCGAGCCTGGCACCCGGAGGCTGCCGCTCTTATCAGGGGCTCATCTCCCTGTGAGTCCACGGCCCCTCATCAGAATGGCCCCGGGGGAATCTTTTAACAGTGCTCAAGAGTTACTCCTGGCTCTGTGCTCAGGGATCTCTCTTGGCAGTGCTTGGGGACCGTAATGCTGAGGATCCAAGCAGGGTCAACTACATGTAAGGCCAGTGCCTTGGCCCGACCACTCCTCTGGCCTCTGGGGGCGGGGGCGCTGCCTTTTTCTGGAGATCACATGCCAGGAGGCCTCCTGTCTGCCCCAGCCTCACGGCCACCCCCATTCTGTCACCTCCCCGACCTCCCTCATCTAGCCCACCTCGTCCGCACACTTCACCTCCCAGCAGCCGGTCACCTCCCCTCTCTTTCTGTGACTCCCCACCCCCAAGTTTTCCACTCAGATCCTCCCGTGCATCTCGGCTCCAAATGGAGCCTCTGGTGACTTGTAGCTGCTGTCCAGCTCTACAGGTCCTGTTTGTGGAGCAGCTACTGTGTCCCAGGCCCATGCTCCACCCCTTCGCCCAGGACCATCTCATTAGCATCTGTCCCCATGACGCAACATCGTCGAGCTCTGCAGCTGTTGGGCGAGGGAGCAGAGGTCCAGGGTCACTCCTCCCTGGCTCAGGGTCTCTCAGCAATGCTACAATGCTGGGTTCAGAACCATAACCTAACTACCCTGAGGGTTCCCAAGAGCTCCATACCATGGCACAAGCCAGGCTTCCTCCAGGAAAGCCCTTCCTAAAAGACTCAAGGCTTACATTGGGGGGCTGGGAAGGGAAAAAAATAACATTTGCCACGTGGGTGAGTAGGGAGGATGAGTGCTTTTAGCCCTGATTTGCTGTTTGATGTCAGGTAAGTCACTTGCCCTCTCTGGGCCTTTGCTCCCTCTCGCCTCTAAAGGAAATGAGCTCAGGCCGTTCCCTAAGCTAAGAAAGGGCCTGCGGCTCACTGCAATTGGCTGCAGCTGCTGGGAGGCAGCGGGGCAGAAGGAGCCACCCCCAGGGCCAAGGTTATAACTGGACCATGACTAAGCTCACACCTGTCCCATCTGTCCTTGTCTGTCAGTGCGGGAGAGAGAGAGCACAGGGCCATGTCGCCTGGCCTGACGCCTCCACTCCACCAGCCAGGCAGGGGCTGTCGCTCTGTCCCCCTCCTCCAGGTCTGCAGCCCCCTGGAGCTCCCACCCTTCCTTCCTGTGCAGGAAGAGCCCAGAGGAGGAGCGGGTGGGGCCCAGCTCACCCTCAACCACTGTGACCTTGAGAAAACGCCTTTGCGCAACAGCCCACAGATACCCCCTGAACCCCATTACCGCAGCAGGATCTGAGGCCACACCAGGCGTTCATTAGCTCCTGACCTTCCCTCTAGCCCTCGACGGTCCATGCTAGGTCCATGCACGGACACAGCGGGAGGAACACAGAGTGGGAGGTGGGTCCATGCCACCGACACAGGGTTGAAACTCGTCCAAGGTTCCGCCCCATGCCCCAGGACTGCTTCGTTCGAGACTGTGGCTTGACACTGGGC
This sequence comes from Cryptotis parvus, assembly GCA_021461705.1. NCBI lineage: Eukaryota > Metazoa > Chordata > Mammalia > Eulipotyphla > Soricidae > Cryptotis > Cryptotis parvus. The sequence goes on from JAJIBD010011904.1 coordinate 29,864, forward strand.
TTTTCTGGGCGGAAGCACGCCCAGGGCCCTTCCTAAACTCAAAGCCAAATGCGCGTTTCAGGACCACCCCCACCATGGTCTCGTCCCCACTAAGGCTAAAGGCTCCATGGTGGGACACAGCTGCTTGCAGCAGAGCAAAGTGGTCCCATGTCTCTGACAACACACACTTGGCGAGTCCCTGACATCACACAGCCCTGCCCGGTTCAAAGTGACCTTGAGCAGGTTTAGGGGTCGCCTCTCTCCCATCCATCAAGAAGCCACAGGAGCACAATCACCGGTTGGCTTCCTGCCCGACCAGTGCATCCCATTATCCAGATGTGGAAACCGAGGCTCAGGGACTAGGAGGCCCCTTGCACAAAGCCAGGAAAGGAGCTTGAGGTACAGCAGAGGATGGTGGTCCGGGGGCACCCTGAGGCCCCAGGCCAGGGGCTGAGGGAGGCAGGGACAGTAACCCCTTCCTGGCTGGCTGCCCTCCCCTCCCCCTCCGGAGGCCGGGAACAAAGGTGCCTTTATCAAGGCTGCTGCTGCATTCCTCAGTGACACATGAGGACAAAGGCAGGGCCACCGGCAGGGACAGGAAAGCACGACCGCCCCCAAACCAGTTTCCAGCCTTCCCACGCCCCACCCCAACTGAGCGGAGGGGCCTCCCCTGGGGCCTGCAGCCCAGCCCTGGGGAGCTCTGGGAGGAAGCCTGGGAGCCCTGCCTCGGCAGCCCCCCCACGGGAACTGGGTGTTTGTCTAAGGGGGAAACACCAGCAGAGATGGGCAGAGTCAGGGTCGAGCCTTAGCCTCTCCAGGCCTCTGTTTCCTAGTCTGGGGAAATGGGGGTGCGCCTCTAGGAGCAGATGGGGGAGGATGCTCGTCTCTGTTCCCTGGACTGGCTCCTTCCTGGCTCTCTCTAGCCATTGCAGAGCTGCTTTGGGAGCCTCACAGGATCACTCAGGAGTTTGGGTGGAGCTTTTCCCTCTTCCACCCCTCACCCCAGCAGGCATTTCCCTGCTGCCCCTCCCTCCTCCAGGCAATTGCCTCCCTGGGCTGACTTAGAGACCCCTATGCCCCCCCACCTGTGGGCTGTAATGTGCCCTCTGGATCCCCACCATGGCCTCTATTATCACCACTTACTGACCTGCTGGCATTTGCACTAGATAAAATGAGAGCCCACCAAGTGCAGGGCTGCTGATGCCTTCTTCCCTCCTGCACTCCCAGAATGCGGCACTGGTTGGATGGATGGGTGCGTGGATGGGTGGGTGGATGGTTGGATGGATGGATGGATGGATGGATGGATGGATGGATGGATGGATGGATGGATGGATGGATGGATGGAAGGAAGGAAGGAAGGAAGGAAGGAAGGAAGGAAGGAAGGAAGGAAGGAAGGAAGGAAGGAAGGAAGGAAGGAAGGAAGGATGGATGGATGGATGGATGGATGGATGGATGGATGGATGGATGGATGGATGGATGGATGGATGGATGGATGGCAAAGTGGAAGGAAGAAAGATTGATGGATGAATCAGTGGATGGATAGGTAGACAAAAGATGAAAGAATGTATGGAAGAAAATGGAAGGGAAGATGAATGGACGGGTGGTGCATGCATGGGTAGATGGATGAATAGGTGGGTGGATGATTGATGGCTAGAAGATGGATGGATGAATGGATAAACGTATAGGTGGGTGGGTGAATGGGTGAGTAGATGGTGAATGAGTGAATAAGTGGATAAATGGGTGGATGGATAGGTGGATAGATGGTGGAAGGATGATAGATGGATGAATGGATGGATGGGTGGATGCATGGGTAGATGGATAGATGGATGGAAGGAGGGGTGGGTAGATGGTGGCTAGAAGATGGATAGAAGGGTAAAAGATAGGTGGGTGGTGGGCGGATGGATGAATGGATGAATGGACTTTGGGGTGAGGGTGATAAGCGCATGGATGAATGGATGGTGGCTGCATGGTGGGTGTATTGGGAGAGTTGACTCAGGGCGGCTTATAGGTGGGTATAGTGAGAGATGGTGTTTAGGACTCTGTTTCCTGACCTACTAGATCCAGTAAGAGGGAAAGGAAATAAACGGGGATATAGAGGTGGGATAAGGTCTCGAAGGAGGGAGGGAAGGAGAGGAGAGAGAAGAGAGGGAAGAGAGAAGAGAGGGAAGAGAGGGAGAGGGAGGCAGTCTCTGTGGCCTGTCAGAGACTGGGGGCAGGATGAATCATAGTTAACCCCCTAAGTTCACCCCTATCTGTTTGCCTCACCAAAACGACAGGGGCCAGAGGTGGTAGAGACAGTGGCTCAGGGCTTCCATGAGAATCAAGACAGCCAGTGCCCCTGTGGGATCTACCCCAGCTGTCGGGGAATACGCCGCCGGGGTCCCAGATAGTACAGGCGGCGACCCGTTCATCTCATCTCCCCGCTCATTCCCACCCAAGAGTTAGCCAAGGAAACTGAGTCCAGTTCCCGTAAGAACTCATAGCCGACACAATCACAGCATAAGAAAGGGTCCTAGAGATGCTCTGTGCAGACCAGAGAGGGGCAGCTCTGTAC
>JAJIBD010011905.1:0-32046 GCA_021461705.1 Cryptotis parvus
AAAGAACAGCATAATTTTTTTTTTGCCATTTTTTAAATTTTTTTATTATACCACAGTGAAACATACAATTACAAAGGTGATCATAATTGGTTCTTGGTAATACAGTATACCAGCACCCATCCCTCCACCAGTGCCCCATTTCCACCACCAATGTACCCCACCCCCTCCTGCCCACCCCCATGCTGCCTTAATAGCAGGTACCCCAAGAACAGCATAATTGACCTGGTCATTATAGAGCTATGAAAGGGATAAGGGCATTTCCCAAAATGAGTTTCTACCTCTCTCAATCATGGAGTGAAGATAAGTGGATATTGAGCACACAAGAAGGCAAATCATTTAAATGGGAAAGAAAAAAAAGTATATCAATCAGGGCCGGAGCGATAGCCCAGCGGGTAGGGCATTTGCCTTGCACGCGAGCCGGCCCATGCCCGCCAGGGTTCGATCCCGGCATCCCATATGGTCCCCAAGCACCACCGGGAGTAATTCCTGAGTGCAGAGCCAGGAGTAACCCCTGAGCATCGCCGGGTGTGACCCAAAAAAGCAAAAAAAAAAAAAAAAAAAAAGTACACTGTAGTATCTTCATAGGAATAAATAAGGTTGAAACTGAACTTGAGTATGAATCTTACACTAAGTTTAGTCTTTCCTGAGCATCATGGTGTTTTAATAATGATCATATATTAATTATACATACATATATCTGTTACACACACACTGTCTGTTTATAGGACACCTGCCCCTTGAGGTGTTGCAGGTGTGGCTGCAGTGCCTAGCTGCATAGGCAGGTGGTTTATGGAGACAGGTTTGTCTATACCCAGGGCTCTGCCCTGTGGGCCCCTGGATAGTTGATGGTCTAACACAGAAAAAGACTGGGCCCCCTTGGGACCGGAGCGATAGCCCAGCGGGTAGGCATTTGCCTTGCGCAGCGGCCAGCCTATAGCCGGCCTGGGTTCGATCCCCAGCATCCCATATGGTCCCCGAGCACCGCCAGGAGTAATTCCTGAGTGCAGAGCCAGGAGTAACCCCTGAGCATTGCTGGGCGTGACCTAAAAATCAAAAAAAAAAAAAAAGACTGGGCCCCCTGGGATGAACCCAGACCTACAGCAGAGCCAGGCAAGCTACCTGTGGTATATTTGATATGCCAAAACAGTAACAATAATAGACCTCATTCCCAACAACTTGGAGACATTACTGGCGCCCACTCAAGCAAATTGATGAACACAGGAAGACAAGTGATACAATGATACCTATCTGTATGTGTCTGTATACAGATATATAGATATGTAGATACAGACATATATAATCCAAACTGAAAGGGCTTCTCTCTTGCAACTCTTCAAATCTTTGGGAAAGAAACATACTAAAATGTACAACACAATTTATAGCTGTGGAGCAAATGTGGAAATCTTGTAAAGATTACTATAGTTGATCTTAACCAATAAAGGTCATTTTTAATTAAAATACAATGAAATTACCTGTAGCTTTTCAGGTGAGACTAAAACACTGGCTGAAGGTTTTTTTTCTCTTTTCCATATCCCATGCTTTAACGAGTTGCTGTGAATTACCAAACATAGAAATAGTATTTGAGACATAACATATCTACACCAGGTGCTATGCATCTAAACATAACGTCTTACAGAGAGAAAGACAGAGAAAGAGAGGATACTGGGGTACTTGCTATTGAGGCAGCCTGGGGGGGGGCGGGGGGGGTGGGGTACATTGGTGGTGGAAATGGGGCACTGGTGGAGGGATGGGTGCTGGTATACTGTATTACCAAGAACCAATTATGAACACCTTTGTAATTGTATGTCTCACGGTGGTATAATAAAAAATTTCCCGACACGTCTCCCCCACACCTTGACCTGTCTCATGCAATAGAGCCCGGACCGCTCTCCGGAACAAAGCCTCAAACCATCATATCGGCGTCTATATTGTTACTGGACTGGCATATCAAATACGCGAGCTTGCCAGGCTCTGCGTGTAGGACATACTCTCTCCTTTGCTAAGATCAAGTGTAGTAAAAAATTTTAAAAAAATAAAATAAAATAAAATAAATAAACATAACGTCTTATACCTCGCAAACTGCTATACAAGCCAGTTACTACGTGTCAATAAAGTATTATATATCAACATTTTCCTTTGGGGAAAGCCTTGATTCTTTTCCCTCTTTACTATCCAATCATCTCGTGAACTACATCATTAACAATCGGCCACTATTTCAGCAACAGACTATTTTCAAAGTCTCAATTCGGGGCCAGAGCGATAGCCCAGCCGGGTAGGGCGTTTGCCTTGCAGGCGGCCGGCCTGTGCCAGCCCCGGGTTCGATCCCCAGCGTCCCATATGGTCCCCTGAACACCGCCAGGAGTAATTCCTGAGTGCAGAGCCAGGAGTAACCCCCTGTGCATTGCCGGGTGTGACCCAAAAGCAAAAAAAAAAAAAAGAAAACCCAAAGTCTCAATTCCCCAGTGGCCATTCCTTGGAACAAAATTTTTCTATTCTAGTGGGGAAGGAGGGGATTAGGAACTCTTGCCTGTCTTACATAGCTCTCCTCTCTAGACTGATTCAAGTGTGTGCTCTTATGAGACAACAACCAAACTGAAAGCATAAAATCAGCCCCGACCTCTGCCTGGAGAAAGCTCACACACAAACCACTCTGTTGATGACTGCGCCCTCACCTTTCAAAGAGAGGGGTCCGGAGTGGGGGTGGTGGGGAGAGATCTGGTTGGAGAAACTGTTTCTTGTAGTGGATCTTCCTGACAAGCAGACACCCCAAAATGCACCTAAGCACCGGGTGTAAAAATACAGAGGAAAAGAAAAACCATCTCCGCCTTGCCCGTCTCCAAGGCCAGGGACGCATATTGTACAAAACGGATACACCCTGTGACCCGCCTTCTGAAACCATTTCTTACAATTTGGAAAAGTGGCTCCATTCCACTCTGAAATCGTCCTCTTCAACGCTGGTATTGCCTTCAGATCAAGTTGCGCTAGCCTCTGGGGTCCCTCCCCTCTCCCCAAATGGCCCATTCTTTTTTTTTTTTTTTTTTTTTTTTGCTTTTTGGGTCACACCCAGCAATGCTCAGGGGTTACTCCTGGCACTGCACCCAGGAATCACTCCTGGCGGTGCTCGGGGGTACCATATGGGATGCCGGGGATCGAACCCGGGCCGGCCGCGTGCAACGGCAAACCCCCCCCGCTGGGCTATCTCTCCAGCCCCATAAATGGCCCATTCTTTTCCTGAGCTTCTCCTACCTTCCCTCTCTCCATGAAGAACGTGCCCCACTTGGCTCCTGTGCCGTGAGAACACGCTCCCCGGGCCTGTTCGGAATCCGTCGCAACCCGCCGCTAACGCTGCTTCCCTCCACGCCGTGCCCACACTCCTCACCTCCACCAGGGCCCAGCGGCCAGGCTTTGTGGCCGGCCGGCGCGGCCCCAGGGGTCGGGGTGGCAGGATCCCCGTCCTGGAGCACAGCAGGCCGCCCAGTGCGCTCCTTAAACCCGCGGCCTGGGCCCTTTCGCTGCCCAGCGCTGCTCTGAGCTCCCGCCCCGGGGCTCTGCTCCCGCACCACCCCCGGAGCCCGCGACTGCGGGTCCCCGGCCCGCACCCCCGGAGCGCGCTCCCAGAGGAGTGGGCGGCGCCGCCCTGCGCTGTCCTCCCGGCCTGGCCTCGCCACCCCAGGGGCTCGCCCAGGACCAAGCGCGTCCCAGGGCCTTGCTAGTAAGTCTCCGGGCCGTCCCCAGAGCTCCCGCTTCACACTCACCTCCCGGGCGCCGCGGGCAGGCAGCGGGCGACGATCCCACCCCGCGCGCACACGCAGCCTCCCCCGCAGCCGCACGCAGAGGCGGGCGCGCGCAAACCGTGCGCCTGGCAAGGGGGCCCCCAGGTCGCTAGCACGCAAGCGCGGCTCGCAAGGCCCGCCTGGGCGTGCTCGCTGGGGTCAACCTTGCGTTTGGTTCCAAACTGGAGCACCTGACTCGCCAGGATAGCAGAGGGTAAGCCGCTCCGTGGCAGGGGACCGGAGAGATAGTACAATGGGGGGAGCGCTTGCCTTGCACGCGTCCAGCCAGTTCGCTATCCATCAAGTCACCGCCAGGAGTGATCCCTGAGCACAGAGCCTGGAGGGAGCCCACAGCAATCGCCGGGGGTGACTCATAAATAACAACAAAAAGAACCACCTCAGGGTCCATCTTAGGCAAAGATTTAAGCTTTGTCCTCTGTGACTGTCCGCGTTCTAGCTTCCTAAATGCAAAGCCTCAAGGAATTCCTGTTGGGGTTTTTTAAAAATTTTTTTTTTGCCATAGCACAGCGGGTGGGGCGTTTGCCTTGCATGCGGCCAACCCGCGGGTTTGATCCCGGCATCCCTTATGGTTCTCCGAGCACCGCCAGGAGTAATTCCTGAGTGCAGAGACAGGGAGTAACCCTGGGCATCGCCCACCCAAAAAAAGAAAAAAAAAATCCTCACCTATCTACTGTTGGGGAAGTGGGGGAGGGGTGGAAAAAGAAACAAAAAAATACATATATTTTTACTGGAATTTGGTGACTGATGCTTAGGTTACATTGGTCTGGTATATGAGCCTGACGCGCTGCCTACTGCGCTAAGGAGGCAACCTTTGGTCTGGTATATGAACATATGTCCCAAGCTTTCAAAAAAGATTCCTCACTGGGCATTAGTCAGATGGAGTCAGAGGTCGGCCCTTCCCAGTCAGGAGGTCGTCCCTCCCCCTCCATTTTGTCAAGCCTGGTGGCCCCGCCCAGGGAGCTGCCCTGGGAAGACCAGCCATAGCATGCAGTCTCAAACGCGCCTGGGGAACCTGGAACTCCGCTTTCCCCAGGCTCAGCTGACCATGGGGCTCCCAGGAGGACAGATGGGTTTTGGGAGTGGGCCCATTACCTCTGGGGGTCCTGGAAGCAGCTGGATGAGACTCGCCCACCACACTAGCCGCCACCTTCGTTGTCCAGATGCTGACCATGAGGTCCCTAAGTCATGCAGCCACTTGCAGCCACGCGGTCCATCAAAGTAGTGAAAACAGTTATATCCTTTAATGCACTGCATTCTACGATGTTCAGGGAAAGTTTGGCGGGAGGGATGTTCAGGAAAGTTTGGCGGGAGGGAGAGATAGAGAGGAGAGAAAAGACATACAGAACCCGCCAAGTAGTTGAGGTGTGGGAGGGGGGAGGGAGGTGGGGACATTGGTGATGGGAGATGGGTTCGGGTGGAGGGATGGGTGTTGGAACACTGTAGAACCAAAACTCTACATGAGCATCTTGCAGTTGTATGTCTAAAAGTGGTGTAATAAAAATTGGGGGGGGACAAAAAGATTCCTTGAAATGTTCCTTAGTCCGGGAGCATAGGTTCCTAAATTTTTTTTAACCTACTCCCTTTTCAGAAAAAAAAAATCTGTGTTCCAAAGAGACTTAAGTGATAAACTCTAAATATCTGCAGGGCTAGCCACAATGTGTAAAATAAGAGGGAGAGAGATGCAGAGACAGAGAGAGAGAGAGACAGAGAAAAAGAGAGGAAAACTGGGGTACCTGCTATTAAGGCAGCATGGGGGTGGGCGGGAGGGGGTGGGGTACATTGGTGGTGGAAATGGGGCACTGGTGGAGGGATGGGTGCTGGTATACTATATTACCAAGAACCAATTATGAACACCTTTGTAATTGTATGTTTCACAGTGGTATAATAAAAATTTTTTTAAAAAATCTGTGTTCCCCTGGAAATGACTCACTTACCAACAAACAACCACCCCCTGCAATTGGTCCAATCCACTTCCCTTCCCATCCATCTGTCCATCCGTCTATCCACATCTATATCCCCAAGAAGGAGACTTACTAAATCCAAATGTGGAAAAAGAGCCTTGAACAAGCTTCTGTGCCAAGTCAAATTGACAGTAGTTGGTTCTCCTGAGAGTGGAGAGCAGCTGGGGGAGGGTAGGAGAAGGGTGTTTGGGGGGCCACTCCCGGAACTGCTGGGAGTGCACTCAGTAATTACTCCTTGCTGGCTTGGGGACTTTCTGGAATGCCAAGGATAGAACCCGATCAGTTGCTTGCAAGAGCCTACCGGCTGTATTACAGTTCACTGGGCTCCAGAGCACCTTTTAGGTGCCTGAGTTGGGTTTCGTGTGGTCTTTGTTCATTGACTTACTCATTTTCAGCTCTTGGCAGCGGTGGAGGTGAAATACTCACATCTGGAAACAGTTCCCTTTTCTGGTCGGCTCTCTGAACAACTTGGCTCCTGCATAAATTAAGATTTAAGAGTAGGGCGGAGCGATAGCCCAGCGGGGCAGCCTGCGCGCGGCCGCCCGCCGGGCGATCCCGGCACCCCCGGCACCCCGAGCCCCACCCCAAAAAAAAAAAAAAAAAAATTTAAGAGTAGTTCAGTGAGCACGCCCATAGTCATTTCCCCACGACTCAGTGACCTAACATTTTGCCATAAGAGCTCTTATCACTCTCTGTCATCTCCCTCTTTTCTTTCTCTCTTTGTCTTAAATACTTTAGCCTGCATTTTTCTGAAACGACAAACAACATCTTTCTGTTTGAATGGATGCTGGCTAATTCAGGGTCTTTGAGACGAGTGTGCAATAGCCCACCAATCACCAGATTCCCTCCATTATTGTTACAATTTTTTTTTTTTTTTTCATTTTGGTTTTTGGGCCACATCCAACAATGTTCAGAGATTACTCCTGGCTCTGCACTCAGGAATTAGTCCTGGAGGTGCTCAGGGGACCATATGGGATACCGGGAATTGAGGCCAGGGTCAGCTGTATGCAAGACGAGATCCCTACCACTGTACTATTGCTGCGGCCCCATTATATAATAGCACTTTATTTCACAGTTGAAGTTTGTTGCAGGACACCTAAAAGCCTAAGCCTCTGCATCTGCCCTGGATTGCCTCCTGCCGGTCACTTCATAGATAGGGGGATAGTCTGAATGTGGCAGTCTTATCTGACCATGTATTCTGTTCTGGCTGGTATAAATATTCTCTCATGCTACCACAAGCATCGTGGGACTAGATAGATCTTACCAGCATATTTGCCTGGCCACATTGGATCTCTAAGTAATTAGACCAGAGAGAAATGCTGTTTGCCTCCAAGCAAGCAAGCATGGCTCCCCTGATAACTCAAAGGCAACTAAAATACAAAACTACCGTGAAGTAGACGAGACTCTTGTGAAGGCTTGGAGAAATACTTTAACTGGCATTAGTATTAGTCTTTGGTACAGAGACATGCCATCTCAGGAACCCCCTTCTCGAGGGAGAGAGATGGAGACAGAGAGAGAGACAGAGAGAGAGAGAGAGAGAGGATACTGGGGTTACCTGCTATTGAGGCAGCCTGGGGGTGGGCAGGAGGGGGGGGGGTACATTGGTGGTGGAAATGGGGCACTGGTGGAGGGATGGGTGCTGGTATACTGTACTACCAAGAACCAATTATGAACACCTTTGTAATTGTATGTCTCACGGTGGTATAATAAAACATTTTTAAAAAAGAAAAAAAAAAAGAAACCCCCTTCTCTACCCTATAAAGGCAATTGCAGGCAGATCTTGGCTTAAGATATTAGGTGAGGTGCTGGGAGAAATTACCTGAGGGCATTTGATCCTTCCTGCCAGGGGAAGTTACATTTAGCTTATAGCTTCTCCCAGCTCTGCTAGGAGGCTTTGAATTAGCTCTGGGTCCTTGTAAACAACCAGATGATCTCCTGAAGTTGCTACATTCTATAGAGCTATTTCCTTGTTTTCATCTCTAGATAGCCCAGCCCATTCTGGGCTGGGCTGGGCTGGGGAGTTTGGGTGGATTTCTAGCTATAAAATAAGCTGCAAGAAGAAAGAAGCTCTCTCTCCCCCTTTTTTGCCATTTCAGCTTCCTTTGGCGTTTTGCTTCTCCGTCCTCTCCATTCTCTGTTGGGCCTCAACACATGGTGGCAGCCATCTTGGCCTACACCTGGCTGGGCCCTAGCTGGAAACCCAGAGTCCGGAGGTTTTCCCTGTTCTTGGATTGTATATTGGAACCTGTGATAGTAAAGCCCTTTTAAAACTGCATCGGATTCCTGAGTCTTCATCCATCCATTCCCCTGCCGGCCGGAGGTAGAAGGAAACTTCGCTTCCTGGCTTTGAGCCCCCCTCCCCCCCCCCCCCCCACATCTGGCGTCCCTGGGTGGGCACCCCTGCATCTGGAGGTCCCACGGAGATGTTAATGAACTTTTCCTGAAGCTGAGAGCAGCATCTAAACTGTGAGTTAAAAATGGGTTACTTCCCAGAGGTCTTTTCTTTGTTCTGGCTTCACCTGTTTATTCAGGTGCTAGTAAAAGTAGTGACTTTTGTAACTCCTGCTTTTCTTTCAGAGAGTCATGAAATTAAATCTAGCAAACAGATTTTAAAGCTTAACAGTAACCTAGAGGAAGAAAAGAAACCTCCCAGAGGAGGCAGACTCTCAAACTGAAAATCTGCCCGGAGTTAATACCTTCGAAGGCAGAGATGCTCCTCTGATGGAGACTGAATCTCAAGTTGAGGGCTTCCCTGAAATACTTACAAACTCTGATGAGGAGGAAAGGGAGGAACAGGTTAATTCCCGAACCTGTCCAGGCCTCAAAAGGCTTGTAGTTCCTCCTGTTCTAAATTTAATAGTCCAAGAGCAAAGCTCTGGGAGCTTCGCAACATTCCTCATAACCATTCTTTATTTTGGTCTTTTCTAATGCTAAGTCTTGTGATTTTTGTGATAAAACTGCACCTCCCCAACGGGAGCGAAGTGCAAGGTCTGGAGAGCAAGTTGTTAAGTTTAAAGTAGATCCTTTCCTGGACCTTTGGTTTAAGGAAATGAAAAGGCAGATTTCATTCCTGAGTGCAGAGCCAGGAGAAACCCCTGAGCATTGTCGGGTGTGACCCAAAAAAGCAAAAAAAAAAAAAAAAAAAAGGCAGATTTCTTGGTGGCATCCTTATTTAATTCAGCTGGGAAAGAGCCTTAGGCTCAATCTACAGTTGCCTGCCACTTTCATGTGCATGTTTCCAGAGAGATAAACCGACTAAATTGTCCACTTTTTATTTGTCTGTGCTCCGTCCCACGTGGCTGGAGGTTTGCAGACAAGTTATGTGATTGAATATTTATGGCAAACGACTTCTGGCAAATGGATAGTTTTTGATGCATGATTTATGGCAAACGTTACGGCTAATGACGAAGTGTTAAATCTGCTCAAAAAACTTTTCAAAATTTGGTTATTGAAGCAACAGAAAACAGGTATCTTTAACATTATTCACCTTAAATTTGTCTCAAGGAGAGCTGCTGGAAAACACTGATGCAGACATAAAAACCAGTCAATATACCTAAGTAAAGATTAATTATAAATGGGTAGCAGGTCTAAAAACACCTAATTTCTTTCAATATAAAGTCTTAATTTTAAATTGCAAACTGTTCAAACCTCCGAATTGGTTCATTTTTTAATAATGATAATCTTGCTTTGCAGCCTGTTGAACATGGTCCATCTTAAATAACAATAATTTTGCCTTGCAGCCTGTTGATCTTGGTTCATCCATAATAAAAAATAACCTTGCACCCGCTTCCAAAAAAAAAAAAAATAATTGTTGCAGCCTGTTGATTGTTAATGCTTTAAGTGGAGATAACCCCTTTCTTTCTTTTTTTTTTTTCCTTTCTTTCTTAAAAAAAAAAAAAAAACTGCTTGGAGTGAGTTTAAAGGTAAAAGCACCTAAATAACCCTCCAAAAGAAGGTACCATAAAAAATATGTATTTTCTAAGTGTTTAATATGTAAGTGTCTCAATGTTTCCTTGCTGCTTTGAAGTGTTTAAAGGTGAGAGTACCAGAATAACCCTCAAGGATGTATAAAAATGACTAATAAAAAAGTTTTTTAAGGGCTGGAGCGATAGCCCAGCGGGTGGCACGTGGCCCAGCCTATGCCGGCCGGGTTTGATCCCGGCATCCCTTATGGTCCCGAGCACCGCCAGGAGTAATTCCTGACTGCAGAGCCAGGAGTAACCCCTGAGCATCGCGGGTGTGACCCAAAAAGCAAAAAAAAAAAAAAAAAAAAAAAAAAGTTTTTTAAGGTTTTGAAGAAAAAAAAGACTGCCATGTATGATGTTCAGTGTCAAGATTTTAGAAATAACTTTTCTAACGTTTTGTTTACAGGTAAAAATTTTTAAAAAATTAAAAAAAATAGGAGATAAAAGGGTGAACTCCAAGTATAGTACTCAATATCAAAATCTGCTAACTAATAAAAAATTTTAATGCTTTTGTTCAGAGATTTAAAGGAAAAGAACTTGGCTGCTGCAGATTCCTTCTATGATGCACGAGGTTCTGGACTCTGATTACAGTGCTCATTACAAAAAAGTTTGCTAAATCAATGAAAAATTGTTTTTCTAATGATTCTGTTCACAGGATAAGATATTGGAATGCAGTAAACTTGTGCTACAGTGCTCAATACTCCAAGACTCCTAAAGCAGTGCTCACTAAAAAATTTAATAATTTGCAAAAAACAGTTTTTTCTAATGTTTTCTTTCACAAGGTGTTAAAGTTTCTTCATGTTCTTGAATTCCTGCCAAAGCCTTAAAATCTCAATTCGTGATTAATCTCGAAAAGTGTTTTTGTCTCGCCTAAAATTAAGCTACAGGTACAGTTACCAGTGCCAGTGTTCCTTTGCTGAAGAAGCCTTGCAAGATGCCTGTACCACAGATACAGACACCTGTTCCAGTGGTCGAGACTCTTGTTCCAGTGTTCCTGAGACCTGATCCAGTGTTCCTGACAATTCAACGAGTTCCTGATTGCTGCTCTCCAGAGACTCATACTCATATGATTACCGCTATTGCTGTTCCAGAAGTAACCCCACAGACTTTGTTCCAGACACCTGACTTTACATAAAATATGGCAAATTGACTCTCACAAATTATGGACAGTGCAAACTATAGTCCGTTATAATCAGACAGCTTGAAACACATTGTCATGAACTGTGCTTTGGGTCCAAACACAAGTTAGGATCCTAAAGTAACATGTATTATCATTTTGTAATTGGAATTGTTTTTTTCTTATCTTAATTTTCTATATGTTACTGAATATCTTGTACTTTTTCAAATTTTTATAGTAAACTAATCAGGGGGAGTTGTTGCAGGACACCTAAAAGCCTAAGCCTCTGCATCTGCCCTGGATTGCCTCCTGCCGGTCACTTCATAGATAGGGGGATAGTCTGAATGTGGCAGTCTTATCTGACCATGTATTCTGTTCTGGCTGGTATAAATATTCTCTCATGCTACCACAAGCATCATGGGACTAGATAGATCTTACCAGCATATTTGCCTGGCCACGTTGGATCTCTAAATAATTAGACCAGAGAGAAATGCTGTTTGCCTCCAAGCAAGCAAGCATGGCTCCTTGATAACTCAAAGGCAACTAAAATACAAAACTACCGTGAAGTAGACGAGACTCTTGTGAAGGCTTGGAGAAATACTTAACTGGCATTAGTATTAGTCTTTGGTACAGAGACATGCCATCTCAGGAACCCCCTTCTCGAGGGAGAGAGATGCAGAGACAGAGAGAGAGCAGAGAGAGAAAGAGGATACTGGGGTACCTGCTATTGAGGCAGCCTGGGGGTGGGCAGGAGGGGTGGGGTACATTGGTGGTGGAAATGGGGCACTGGTGGAGGGATGGGTGCTGGTATACTGTACTACCAAGAACCAATTATGAACACCTTTGTAATTGTATGTCTCACGGTGGTATAATAAAACATTTTTTAAAAAGAAAAAATAAAGAAACCCCCTTCTCTACCCTACAAAGGCAATTCCAGGCAGATCTTGGCTTAAGATATTAGGTGAGGTGCTGGGAAAAATTACCTGAGGGCATTTGATCCTTCCTGCCAGGGGAAGTTACATTCCCAGCTCCTCCCAGCTCTGCTAGGAGGCTTTGAATTAGCTCTGGGTCCTTGTAAACAGCCCGATGGTCTCCTGAAGTTGCTACATTTCTATAGAGCTATTTTCCTGTTTTCATCTCCAGATAGCCCAGCCCATTCTGGGCTGGGCTGGAGAGCTTGGGCGGATTTCTAGCTATAAAATAAGCTCTATAGAGCTATTTTCCTGTTTTCATCTCTAGATAGCCCAGCCCAGAATGGGCTGGGCTGGGGTGGTTTCTTTTTTCTCCCGGCCCGCCGCGGCGCCCGAGCTATAAAATAAGCTGCAAGAAGAAAGAAGCTCTCTCTTTTCCCCCTTTTTGCCATTTTCGGCTTCCCTTTGGTGTTTTGCTTCTCCGTCCTCTCCATTCTCTGTTGGGCCTCAACACGTGGTGGCAGTCATCTTGGCCTACACCTGGCTGGGGCCTAGCTGGGAACCCAGAGTCCGGAGGTTTTCCCTGTTCTTGGATTGTATATTGGAACCTGTGATAGTAAAGCCCTTTTAAAACTGCATCGGGTTCCTGAGTCTTCATCCATTCCCCGCCGGCTTCGGAGGTGGAAAGGGAACTTCGCTTCCTGGCACTGTCGGGGACCCCGGCTGAGCCCCCGACAAAGTATGTCACCATGGGCTACCGATTCCATATCACTCAAATGATCACTGTATCACTGTCTTCCCGTTCACATCGATTTGCTCGAGCGGGCACCAGTAACATCTCCATATGTCCTTTCTCATGCTAGTAGAGTCCAAGGGCACCTGCTTGCTCCAGGAACATAAAGAGCCTCAAACCATTCCATCAGGCCATGGGAATAAGGTTTATAATTGTTACTGGTATTTGGCATATCAAATACGACATGGGAGGCTTGCCAGGCTCTGCTGTGCAGGTGGCATACTCTTGTATGCCATACACTCAAATGATATGGAATCAAATGACCTGCAATCATCTGATTATCTGCTTTCTCCTTACACAAACAATTCCACCATAATACTGTGTGTGTGATGTAGGGTATTGGACTACACCCAGTGGGGCTCTGGTCTATTCCTGACTCTGCTTAGGAATGACCCCTGACAGTTCTCAGGAGACCATTTGCAGCACCAGAGATGGAATCAGAATGAGCTGAAGCTGCCCCATGCAAGCAAGTACCTTATCTCCTGTGCTGTGTCTCCAGCACCCCATTATGATGCTTTTATATCACCACAAAAAAAGAAATCCCATCACATGTCAGGATGTTCACATGAGTAGGAGGTATAGCAGCGTCAATAGAAAGTGCTGTTTAGCCTAATACCTACGGCAGAGCCTGGCAAGCTACCCATGTTTTATTTACTTCTTATGCCAAAATCTAGTAAAAATTATGGACTTCAGTTCCATGACCTAAAGAATGGTTTGGGACTCTTCCTGTCCCTGGAGCAAGCAGATACCCTTCGGTTACACTTGCTTGTGACAGGAGTTATGGAGATGTTACTAGTGCCCACTCAAGCAAATTGATGAACAATGGGAAGACAGTGATACAGTGAGAATTGCTTAAAAATTGCTTTGTGCCTGCTAGCGGGCAAGCTTGGGAGTGAGCGGGAAATTGGGAACAACGTGGGAGGGAGGGTCACTGTTGGAGGACAGGTTTAGCAAGTTTGGTAGCTTTGTTGTTTTGCCCACCCCCAGCTTAATCTTATTTAAGCCAAAGTTCATTCTAATGAGACCTCTCTTCTATGTAAACACTGCTAGAGGGTGTGGCAGGTACAGAAGTCACCTTGATTGAATAACTTCTGACTTATACATCTACTAAAACTTCTATGTTTTCTAGATTGGGCACAGCTCCTCTTTATACCCACTGCACCCAGCGTGGGACAGTTAGAATTTACCAGGAGACTACCATCCTGGCTACGTTGAGACTATAGGAAGGATCATACTAGTTTGCTCTAAGCAGGCGAGTGTGACCCTTTCAGTACACGAGAACAAGATACTCAGAATCACCCCTGGTGCAGATAATAATAAGAAGGACCTTGTGGGTACCATCTAGATTACATGAAGCTCATGAAGTTAGGATGTATTACTTTATACCAGCCCCCCCTCTCTCCAGTGTTTTACATAAGAGATAATCTCGGGGGGCGATCAGCCGGTAGGGCATTTGCCGCGCGGCGGCAGCCGGCCGGTCGATCCCCGGCATCCCCATATGGTCCCGAGCACGCCAGGAGTAATTCCTGAGTGCAGAGTCAGGAGTAACCCCTGAGCATTGCGGGGACCCAAAACGCAAAAAAAAAAAAAAGAGATAATCTGGGATTAGTCCTTGGTGTAACCTTTGTTTATACCTGCAATAGGGTGTGGCACTGCTCTTCACACTCTGTTTAGGGTTCTTTGTTGACATGACCCTCCCGGTTGGATTACTTCGGTGTATATAGGGGGCTGACTTGAGGCCCCTTCACTTTTGGCCTTTTAGTTTTCGGCTTTTGGTTCCTCAGCTTTCAGCTTTTGGCTCCTCAGCCTTTTGCTTTTGGCTTTTGGCTTTTGACTTTTGGCTTTTTGGCCTTTTGCTCCTTCTTCTGGGTAGGACTCAGCTCGGGTGAGTTCCTTTCTCTTTAGGTGGGAGATTTGAGGCTCTTTTGTATGGTCTAAGTTCGGACCAGAGCTAAAGTTTGTTCATTATATTGGAGTGCTGTGGAAGAGCTTTTGTCCCCCCGAACCCCCCCCCCCCCCCCCCGCTTTTGTACTATTAAAAGTCTTTTTGGAACTGCACCGGACTCGTGAGTTTTCATGTGCTCTCCGGCGTCCTCGAAGGTAGAAGAGAGTACTTCTGCCCTGACACTGTCGGGACCCCGGCAGCGTTTCCCAACAGGTCACACTGGTGGTGGGATTGATCTTAGAACCTGAATGCCTGAAACAACTATACGCTGAATGACGTGGTTAATCACACTGCTTAAAGTTTCTTTTTTCTTTTTTTAAAGCTTTGCTGCTCTTCTGCTTGACTCACCTAAGTCCCTAGGGAAGTGCCTGGGGAATCAGGACTGGATAAAGCCCGCCAGGAGCACCTGTGATACTAGGGTCCCACCAGCCCCAGTAGGCAGCTGTCAACAGGCTATCCATGATCTACATGGCCTGGGAGTCTCCGTCACTCACCTCTGGGACGTGACTGAAGAAGGTTGAACTAATTAAAGTCTGCTCTGAACACCGTTAAGGTCGGCTGTGTCACTAGCCTTGAACGATGGTGACCAAACTACACCGGTGCTCTGCCTGGTGCGCGGAATGATTCCTGCCATCCAATTTCTTGGGGAGACGATGAACTTGGGCTGGAGCAATGACTTGCTCTTTGCAGGTAAAGTAATCTGTCCTAAAATTAGTTTTGGTTTTTGGGCCACACCCAGCGATGCTCAGGGGTTAGTCTCAGTTCTGTGCTCAGGAATTGCACCTGATAGCACTCATATGGGGTGCTGGGGATCGAGAGGCCACATGCAATGTAGGTTTCTTACCCGCTGTACTCTCTTCGGTTCCCTGTCCTAAATTCTACACAGGGTTTCCAGAAGCATTTCCTTCCCTCATAGAAAAGAATTTTAGGAGACGAATAGTGAAGTAAAATAGTTTAATATTTAAGCATCTTGAGAAGGGGGGAGAGAGAGAGACAGAGAGACAGAGACAAAGAGAAAGAGTGAGACAGAGAGAGACAGAGAGACAGAGAGAGACAGAGAGAGAGAGAGACAGAGAGAGAGAGAGAGACAGACAGAGAGAGAGAGAGAGAGAGAGGAAACTAAAGAGGGGACAAGGGACTCCCCAGAGGGGGAGCTGACAGTTCACATCTCAGGCTGAGGGCTGTCCTGGTTGTCTTGGCAGAGTTGGTTTTTGAGGTTTTCTCCCAACCGCCCCCTTGTGGCGTTTTCTATGAGGAAGTCTCTTGCTATGGCGTTGAACAGAGGGAGAGCTTGGAACTTTTGGTGACCGACCTTCATGTCCTCATCACAAGTTTTGTTCCTGCTGGTGCTTTGCTTAGAGAGGGTTCGTCGGATACCTCCGTTTCTGTGTCCACACGAGCAGCCTCAAGGCTTTGGATACTTTAGAGCAAGGGAGACACAGTAACTTCTTTAAATCCATTTGGTTTGATTACTTCCGGGGAACTCATTGTCAACCCCACTTCCATCAGCAAAGGCTTCTGTTCTTCTGTTCTCCCCTACCCATGTTAGTTTCTTTTTCTCTACCTCCTGTATTTCCTCTGAGCTTCAAAGGATAGTTTTGAGAGATTAGATTAGATGGCAAGAAGACTTTCTTGTTAGGTGCTTGTCACATTGTTCCCATGGAGGAGAACATGATGTTAATTAAATATTAGACACAAAATATTAATTCTTAAATATTTGGTTGTTCAATACCAGTTATCATTGAAATAAGGATTAACCTCTGGATTTCTTTTGCTATGGGACCACTATTTTTTGTTGTGTGTTTCTTTGTTTTGCAGCCACACCAGTGATGCTCAGGAATTATTTCTGGCTCTTATTTTCAGGAATTACTCTTCACAATACTCAAGAGATCTTATGAGATGCCAAGGATCGAACCCGGGTAGACTTGTGCGAGGCAATAGTACTTGTTGTCGGGGCCAGAGCGATAGTCCAGCGGGTAGGGCATTTGCCTTGCGCGTGGCCGGCCCATGCTGGCCCAGGTTTGATCCCCGGCATCCCATATGGTCCCCCTGAGCACCGCCAGGACTAATTCTTGAGTGCAGAGCCAGGAGAAACCCCTGAGCGTTGCCGGTGTGACCCAAAAAAGCAAAAAAAAAAAAATAGTACTTGTTTCTCTGGCCCCTCAAGATCACTTTTCTCTCTAGAGGTTAAAAGCTAATTTATAGAATGGACACTTTAGAACTCTTTTTTGATTGTTTATTTTTGTTTTGCAGCTAATCCCAGATGCTCAGGACTTGGCTCAGTGGTCACTCCTGGTGGGCTTCAGGGACATATGACATATGCTTATAATTTGATAAAATTTAAGAGGAGGGACTGGAGTGATATTACAGTGGGTACAGTGGGTATATACAAGGGCATTCGCCTTGTATATGGCCAGCCCATGCTTGATCCCTGGCATACCGTTGGTCCCCAAGGCACCTCCAGAAGTAATTCCTGAGCCAAGTGTCAAACTCCTGAACATTGTCAGGTGTGACCCTGCCAGGTGTGGCTTCCCAGGAAAAAGCCCCTCCAAAAAAACCCAATGGGATTTTCCTACCTTTAGCTAAGAAGATCTGATCTAAAACCCCCATTATACTAAAAGAAGCAAATCAGGAAAATAAAATACTGGGGGTATTTTTTTTTATTTTGGATCACCTACGGCAATGCTCAGGGGTTACTCCTGGCTCTTCGCTCAGGAATTACTCCTGGCTATGCTTATGCTCATGCTATCACGCGATGCTCCTGGGACCATATGCGATGTCAAAAGATCGACCTGGGGTCAGCCATGTGCAAGACAAACACCCTACCCGCTGTGCTATCACTCCGGCCCCTCTGGGGGGTATCGTTATGTGACCATTTGGCCTTTGACTCTTGTTATAAATATCTGTGGGTGTGAGATCGTCTATTTGGGCTCATAAAGAACTGAATAAGTGCTGTTCCAAGTTTATATAACAATGACCACCTCAGTTCCCACACGAGAACCCTCATAGTGCACTGCCTTTTCCCATACATGTGGTATTCTAAATGGACACCTACCAGGAGTTATCCCTGAGCATCGCCGGGTGTGACCCAAAAAAGCAAAAAAAAAAAAAAAAAAAAACTGAAAAACTTTGTGGGAAATTGATGTTAGAGAGATAATACAGCAAGTTGGGCACTTGCTTGGCATGACACAATCTGTTCTATCCTAGTTGTAATATGCAAGATTTCATCTTTTCTTGTGGTTATATTTTCTCTAATATATGTATTTATCCTCTCAGCTGTTGTTGGGAATTTGTATACATTTTCAAGAATTAATGTTTATGTTCTTGGAATTGATGCCAAGGAGTAAAGAGAGGCATCATATATTATTTCTAATTATTTCCTGTAAGTTTACCTGTAGTTTTCCAAAGAGGCTCGATCAGGGGACAATCCTACCAACATGAATGAGTTTCCTTCTCCACTGCACGCCCACGGACGGACACTTGTGTTTAGTCTTTTGATACAGGCCACTTTCACAGGTGTGAGATTACTTCATTGTCATTTTTATTTGCATTTTCCAATTGGAGCAACGTAATGGACCGTTGTATATTTATGTGATGTCAGCCGGGAATGAACTCTGGCTGGGAAAAGTAAGAAAGGTGGATAACAAAAAGAGCACTCGGGAAATTGTTCCTGGAAATAATCAAGCACTTTAGCATGAGATAAACTGGAAATTGTCTTCCAGTTCCGACCTGGGCGGGGCGACTATAGACCCGCCCTAACTCCAGCTCGGCCAATGAACTCTTCAGCCCGTATCTCGCGATGACTACTCTTCTCTCGCGAGACCAGTACTGTCATGGCGGCTTCGTCTTAGACAGCTGCTTTCTGCCGGAGTCTTCGCGGTTTGTCTTTCGGTCCGGGGGAGGCACAGAGGCGCCAAGTAAGTTCTGGAGTCCAGGACCCGTCCTGCTGGCCCTCGAGGACGCGGCGGCAGAGGGACCTTCCCGGGCTTCCATCTGGTTTAGGTCCACGTGTGCGCCCGCAGGCCCGGACCTCGTGGGTGTGACACACCCTTGAGGGATTGGGTCGGGTAGTGTTTCTCGGGTCGTGTCTCTTTTTCCTTTTTGGGCCACACCCGGCGATGCTCAGGGGTTCCTCCTGGCTCTGCACTCAGGAATTACTCCTGGCGGTGCTCGGGGGACCCTATGGGATGCGGGGATCGAACCCGGGTCGTCTTGTGTTTTCAAAGGGCGCTGTGGACCCTCGCGGGTGGGCTGGGGCGGCGCGGGAGGTCCGGGTGGTCACCGCTGCCCCTTAAGGAGCGGAGGGAGGGGGGAGACGAGAGCGCCGGTGCGGGAACGCGCCAGGACCGAAACGCAGTCGTGGCAACTTTGTAACTGAGTTAACAAGGAGGAAAAGAAGTTACTGTGCCGGGGTTACAAAGTGTAATTCTCCTCTGGTCTCGTTTATAAGCCGTAAAGATTCGTAGGACGAGGTGGAGCGATAAGCTAAGCCCCGCAGTGCTTCTCTTTGAAACCCAGCGTATATAGGACGATGGAGTATATGACAGAACCGACCGTCCACACCCCGGGACACATGTAAGTCGTCCCTCCCTGCTCCACTTGAATCTTACCTGGCATGGTGACCTGGGCCTTTTTTAAAGAAGAAAAAGTCTGATAGTATCACGATGGCACAGTGATGACTGTGATTTACAAAGTTTTCATAATATTTGAGGTATTCAATTTTATTCAATTTGGGGTGTTCACACCCAGTGACGCTCAGGGGTTACTCCTGGCTCTTCGCTCAGGAATTACTCCTGGCTCTGCTCGGGGAACTATATGGGATGCTGGGGATCGAACCCAGGTCAGCCGCGTGCAAGGCAATCGCCCTACCCGCTGTGCTATCAGTCTGGCCCCAGTATTCAATGTTTTAACACCAGTCTTACCACTGGTGTGACCTTCCCCGCCACCAACGTCCCCAGGCACCCCTACCCCCCCAGCCTATCCCCATGCAGGCAGTGACTTGGACTTGAATGGTGAATTTAGTAGGATAGAGACAGTTTATGTCTCTATGTGTATGTGGAATCTACAGATGAATCTTAATTGTGCACCCCTGTAACTTGACGTAGTGCAGTTTTGGTCGCGCCCCCAATGTTATATTTCTTTAAACCCTTTTTTGAAAAGAACCCCTTAAATTTAAAGACGTTGAAGTGACTCTGAAACCTGTGTGGAAATCTTACCTTGTTGGGGCAATGTTTTGTCATAGGTAGGGGAAGAAAGAAAAGCATTATTTTCTGAGAAAATGGAATTCACTTTGAGTTTCAAAGATGCTTTGTAGTCAATACTTGAGTTCAATAAAGTTAAGCATGCTACATGCTGTATACTACCAGAGCCTGCCCAGAGTTAGTTCACTTGAACAAAGATTACTCATACTAGTACTATCACTTAATAATCTATAAGGATTTTAAGAGACCTGTGTTGTAATTGAGGTCAGAGCACTCTGTGTGTGTGTGTGTGTGTGTGTGTGAGAGAGAGAGAGAGAGAGAGAGAGAGAGAGAGAGAGAGAGAGAGAGAGAGAGGGGATACTGATACAGCATTAACTTCTGATTGGAAAGTGCTGACTCAACCCTTTGAACACTGTATTTTAAAGATTTTTTGAATCATAGCCATCTTTTTTTTTGGCCCCAGTAATCCAAAAATTACTCCTTAGTAATAATATTTAATAATGTACTAATTATTGTGTACATTATTGAAAATTATTCTGTAATTTTTTTGTGGCTAGCTCTGACCTAAATTTGAAGGCTTTGCTTGTTGGGTAATTTTTCCCAAAGGGATGGGGGATATTTTTTGTCTCAGTATGTTTCATGGTAATATCGTTTAGTGATTTTACAAAATTTAATTTGAAAATCTGTGCTTTATTCAAGTTTGTGCTGCGAAGTGTGGCGTCCCAATTAGTCCAAATCCTGCCAATATTTGTGTGGCCTGTTTTCGAGGTAAAGTAGACATCAGCCAAGGCATTCCAAAACAGGTCACTATTTCTTTCTGCAAGCAATGCCAAAGGTAGGTTTCTGTACTGCTCTATTCTGTGTAGAGTTGGGACTTCCATATAGAAGAAAATATTCTGTTTACTGGAGTATAATTTTTCTTTATTTATTTTCATCTATCTATTTATTTATTTATTGATTGATTTATTGCTTTTTGGGTCACACCCGCAATGCTCAGGGGTTTCTCCTGGCTCTGCACTCAGGAATCACTCCTGGCGGTGCTCAGGGGACCATATGGGATGCCGGGATAGAACCTGGGCCAGCACAGGCCGGCCGCATGCAAGGCAATTGCCCTACCCGTTGGGCTATCACCCGCCCCCAGTAGTATAATTTTAGTAGAGTATATGTAATTGAGTTTAACTTTTTTCGTCTTGGGGCTACACCCAGCAGTGCTTGGGGAACATATTTTAAACTAACTATTGGTCTGAAAAAAACAATAGTTGGGTTATGTGTTTCAGATCAGTCTTGGTTATTATATCTAGTGAATAATCATTGTTGCATCTGTATATTCAGGTGGAAATTTTGCTTTTCTCGAGATACTGTATTTTACCATATCATCTTTTCTGTTAGATATTTCCAGCCACCAGGAACTTGGATACAGTGTGCACTAGAATCCAGGGAACTTCTTGCTTTGTGTTTGAAAAAAAATCAAAGCCCCTCTGAGTAAGGTAGGTCAGATAACTAAAATGTGTTTTTAAAAATAACAAACATTGCTATTGGTCAGCACATTAATGCAAATCCTTTTCATTTGTAAATGTATGTATTGGGGTGGGGAGAGTGCAGATTTGAGCCACACTTGGTGGTACATAGGCTTGCTCCTGGCTCTGTGTCGGGCATCACTCCCGACCTCGCTCGCAGAGCCGTATTGCAGAGCCCAGGATCGAAGGGGTATTACAGACCACAGGTCTATAGTAAAAGAAGTGTTCTGCAAAGAGGCTGATGAGGTTTTGTTAGTGACGTTGGGTTTCAGCAGGCACAGTGAAAGTTTAGCATTTTTGAAAGAGTTTTACATGAGACTGGGAAGGAAATCTGAAATCCAGTGAGGGCGAGATGGTGTGAGGCGTAAGGAGCGTATTAGGATGTGTGCGGACTGGCAATGTGGGAGGCTCTTTTGGGATACGGTGCAGAGAGTGTCTAGGGACCTCACCATTAGCTTGGCTGGAATTTGGAGACTGCATTAGAAAGTTCCCATGGGGCCTCATCAGACCCTGACTAATGGAGACCAGGGAAGAAACATCCTTTGTACCTTGTATATGATCTTTCCATTAGTAAATATTATTTTCCTCCTCAGATGAGAACTTAACTCTTTTGTTTTATTGGAAGGTCCGACTTGTCGATGCAGGCTTTGTGTGGACGGAGCCACATTCAAAGAGACTTAAGGTTAAACTGACGATTCAGAAAGAGGTAAGCTGTGCGTGGTTTCCTCAGCACGACTCAAGTGTAAGTGGTAAGGGGAAGGGGCTGTAATGAAAGGGAAGGACTCCCGTTTAATGTGATCTTCACAGATAATCCGGTCATTAGCAGGAACAGCCTTGACTCATGACTGGAGGTAAAGATCCTCGTTTTAAGTCCCCCCAATGGTTGGTGGCTGCGGTGCTGCTTGGGCCAGGCAGTGCTGGGCCCCACATGCCCGTGCTGGGTGGACGAGGGTCCAGGGCTGCTGGTCCCACTACTTAGAGGATTGTGCTGGGCTGGGGTGGGTGGAGGCCGCAAGGGCTGTCCTCCACCCCTTTGCAGCTTGTTTTCTCAGTTGCACCTCGTGGTTCTTGGACCATTTGTTTCCAGGACGTCCTCTAGCCCTTTAGCTATCTTCCTGGCCTTTGCAGTTGTTTTTTTTTTTTTTTTTTGCTTTTTAGACACACCAGACAACACACACACACACAGACACACACGGGGACACACATGGACACAGACACACACAGGCACACACAGACACAGGCAGACACACACACACACACACACACCCCTGGGAAGCTCAGGATCTATTCCTGCCTGACTCCAGCCTCTGCAGTTGTATTTATTTATTTTGGTGTTGTAGGTTTTACCACACACACACACGACACCACACACACACACACACACACACACACACACACACACACACACACCTACCCCTGAAGCTCAGGATCTATTCCTGCCTGACTCTATGCTCAGAAGCGATGCTGGTGGTGCCCAGGAGGCTGCTAGATGCAAGGCAAGAGCCTTAATCCCTGTACTGGGTTTCCTGTTTCCGGGGCTGTGCTCAGCGCTGTGCCAGTCCTACTCTGCTCAAGGGTCAGTCCTGGTGATGGGGCGGGGGGTCCTACACACATCCTCAGTGCTGGGAATTAAATCAGGGTCAGCCGCCTGCCAGGCAAAAGCCTTATCTGTTGTAATGTCTCTAGGACTTCAGAGTTGCTTTTCTAAAGAAAAAGGATTAAATTAAAACATAAGCTAGAGGGCGCGGAGCGATAGCCCAGCGGGTAGGGCGTTTGCCTTGCACGCGGCCAGCCCATGTGATCCCAGGTTCGATCCCCGGCATCCCATATGGTCCCCCGAGCACCGCCAGGAGTGATTCCTGAGTGCAGAGCCAGGAGTAGCCCCTGAGCATTGCCGGGTGTGACCCAAAAAGAAAAGAAAAAAAAAAGAAAGCTCGAGCTGTAGTTCCCAAACATGCCATCATAATGGCTCATGGGAACAAATGAAGCAGCTAGAGATGAAACCTAGGATCTGTTTATTTCAAGAAGTTCTCGGGTGATTTCTGGTGTTTGGCTCTGTTTGGGAATAATGGACTTATTTAAAAGATTCTGTTGAATAGTATGTACATATATTTGCATTAATACACATACACATAAGTTTCTTTTTAATTTCTATTGTTATTTTTGTGTGAGAGAGACACCTGGCAGGGCACAAGCTATTCCCAGCTTGGGGTTCAGGGGACCGTGTGGTGTCCTGCATCAGACTGGGCCTCTCGTGCAGAGTGTGCGCCCCAGCCTTGCGCCTCTCCCCTGACTAGTTCAGAAACACATTAAGGGCCGGAGCGATAGCCCAGCGGGTAGGGCGTTTGCCGTGCATGCAGCCCGCCCATGCCAGGCCTGGGTTCGATCCCCGAGCACCACCAGGAGTAATTTCTGAGTGCAGAGCCAGGAGAAACCCCTGAGCATTGCCAGGTGCAACCCAAAAAGCAAAAAAAAAAAAAAAAAAAAGAAAGAAAAAGAAATTTGTTATCTTACTTTTTTTTATTTATTTTTTACTTTTTTTTTTTTTCGCCCACCCGCCAGGGTCCCTGGCTCGCACCAGAAACCCCCCCGGCGGAGGGCGATCCAACCCCCCCCCGCCAACCCCCCCCCCCCCCCTTTTTTACTTTTTAAATATTTTATTATATGACCGTGAGATATACAGTTCTGAAGATGTTCATGTTCGGGTTTTGCTCATACAGTGTTCCAGCACCCATGCCCCCGTCAGTGCCCATTTCCCACCACCAATGACCCCAATTCCTCCCCCTCCCCTAAATTTGTTTTCTTTGTTCGTGAGCTCCACCCTGCAGGTGCTCAGGGAACACTTAGTTGGGGCTCCCCTGAGCTCTGTGGCACACCAGGGATTGAACCAGGGCCTGCTGCATGCAAGGCAAGTGCCCTACCAGTTGCACCTTTCCCCAGCCAACTTAAAGAATTTTTCGCTTTGGGGAACAAAGCTTTAGAAATAGTTTCAGAGGATAAATTTCATATAGAACATATCTGCCCATTTATATCATTGTCCACATATATATGTATATAAAAATTCTTAAGATAGTCTCATAAGTAAAGTACTTTATTTTTATTTTATTTTATTTTTTTTGCTTTTTTTGGGTCACACCCGGCAATGCTCAGGGGTTACTCCTGGCTCTGCACTCAGGAATCACTCCTGGCGGTGCTCGGGGGACCATATGGGATGTCGGGGATCAAACCCCTGCCGGCATGGGCCGACCGCGTACAAGGCAAGCGTCCTACCCGCTGGGCTATCGCTCCAGCCCAAGTAAAATACTTTAAAGACACATTTGCAATGTCAATCAAATAAACTATGAGTTAAACTTATGTCTTCAGATTTATTACTAATGACCTCAATGCATTCATAAGAAAATTTTTATTTTAAGAAAAATATTTTTAAATTAAATGCTAAAGTATCTTTTAGTAAGAACAATGAAGGAGTATGGTTGCTTTCTTTTTTCAGGTGATGAATGGCGCTATCCTTCAGCAGGTATTTGTGGTGGATTATGTTGTTCAGCCACAGATGTGTGGAGATTGCCATAGAGTAGAAGCGAAGGATTTTTGGAAGGCTGTGATTCAAGTCAGGCAAAAGGTAGAGCACAAAAATGACATATCCTCTTGTGTTTCATCTTTGTTGATTAAAAACATCTAGAAAAGTCTCAAGTTTCTCGGAATTGGGATAGCCTCACCTTATCAACACTTAGCATTATCAAGTTTCATCTCTAAAAGTTATTTTTGTTTTAAAAATCAACCTCCTGGGGCTGGTGTGATGGTACAGCAGGGAGGGCATTTGCCTTGCACATGGCTGACCCATGTTCAGTCCCCAGCATCCCATTTGGTTCCCCCAAGCACTGCCAGGTGTAACCCCTGAGCATCGCTGGGTGTGACCCCCCCCCATCACCCAAAAAAAAAAAAAAATCAGCCTTCTGAGCTGAGAATAAGACTCAAGCGTCAGAACACTTGCCTGGATGTGTGCATGCTTGAGGGCAGCCACTGGTGCTGCATGTGGCACCCCCGTCTCTCACCACTGGTGTGATCTCCAAAAAATAAACCTCTCCTCTGGTAACAGATAACTTTTAAATTTCTATCCATTAACCCAGTAATGCTTTTATATTTAGACTCTGCACAAGAAAACTTTCTACTACTTGGAACAATTGATTTTGAAATATGGAATGCATCAGAATACACTTCGTATCAAAGAGATTCATGGTAAGTTAAACTTCCAAGTAGTATTTTGTTCAGCTACCTAAACAGGCTTTTATCTTTACTGATAATATCTCAAATAAGTCCAGAAGAACTTTCTATTAGGAAGAACTTTCTTTTTTCTTTATCTTTGTAGTGGGTAAGGCACTTGCCTTGCAAGTGGCGATGTGGGTTTGATCCCCAGCATACCATATAGTTCCCTGAACATTACCAGGAGTGAGCCCTGAGCGCAGAGCCAAAAGTAAACCCTGAGCAATGCCAGGGTTGACCCCCTGAAAAAATATGTATGTATGTATGTATGTATGTATGTATATCAAACTTTAGTGGAGCTGAAAACCCTAAGTAGTGGGACCATTGTGTATAGGCACTGGGGTGTGAACTTGGGCTCAGGCTTGCAAGTCAGGTACTCTGTATGTGTGTGTGTGTGTGTGTTGTGTGTTGATTCCACACTAAAATTAGGAACTAGTCGGCCTTGAACTGAATGCCATCAAGTTTGATCATCTGTCAGCCCTTCCGAGGTCTGAAATCATGAGTTAACGTAGCTGATGGAGGCTTGTTAAGGGGGTGTGGGGAGAGGTGAGTCAAGGTCTATCAGTTTCCCACAAGCTTCTTCATATATGTAATAATGATTTGATTTTTGTTTCCGGTTAACTGAGTTGTTTGAAAGAGAATTCTCTAAACGTTTATTTTCTTCGTTGTTTCCTTTTGGTCTTGGGGTCATAGCCAGAGGTGCGCAGGAGTCGCTCCTGGCTCTGCGCTCAGGGATCACTCCTGCCGGGGCTTAGGGAACCTTTTATTATACTGGACAAATTATTGATACAAAGTCTCTGTGATTGTGTAATACCATATTTTACTTAGGGGAAAACCCTTTGCAGAATTATTTTCATGTGGCTTTTTTATTTATAGATGGTCTGGATTTCTATTACTCTTCAAAGCAGCATGCTCAGAAGATGGTAGAATTTCTTCATTGTACAGTTCCCTGCAGGTATGTTCTGGGAATTGGGAATGAATGTAGAACATCTCCATCTACTCTTGGAGTTTGGAAACTTTATTGCTAAAACATATAATGATAGAAAGTCTCCGTGTTTAATGCAGTAGCCACTTGAAGGGAAGTGTTAACTCAGAGTCACTTACGCATCTCTTCTGAGCTAGATCTCACCCATTATGTTATGCACTGTGATGGGCAAGACTGATACATACTTGCCCTGCATGCGGCTGTTCTGGGACCTGAGCCCACCAACAGTGATCCCTGAGCGCAGAGCCAGGACTAAGCCCTGAGCACTGCCAGGTGTGTTCGAAAACAAAATAAGCACTAGAGTACTGAACCCATTATTCAGTGTCTTTAAGCAAGACAAGAGAATTTAGAGTTATGGGGAGTCGAAGGTTATAGAAGCCTCAGAGAGGATGTGTCTAAACTTATAAGATGAAAGATTTTATTTTATTTTTAGGGGAGGGGCTCCCCTGGTTGTGCTCAGGGGTAACCGTGACTCCTCAGGAATCACTCCTAGAGGTGCTTGGGGATGCTGGGATCAAACCTGCATTGGCTGTTTGCCACCCAATTTGCTGTGCTCTCTCTGCGCCCTGATGAAAAGTCTTTTATTCATTCATTCATTCGTTTATTTATTTGTTTATTTTTGCTTTTTTGGGTCGCACTGGCTGCACACTTGGAATCACTCCTAGTGGTACAGGGGGACCATATGGGATCTTCGGGATCAAACCGGGTGGGCTGTGTGCAAGGCAAGCACCATACCTGCTGTGCTCTCTTGCTCTGATGAGAATTGCTCTTTCATATTCTCTCCCTCCCCCCATCCTTCCCCCACAAGAAGGAATTATTTCAGGGGTGTAAAAGATGAGAAGATCTGTATGAGCAAAGTCTTGCTGTGCTTATCAGTAGGACTTTTTTTTTCTTTTGGGTCACACCCAGTGATGCTCAGGGGTTACTCCTGACTCTGCACTCAGGAATTACTCCTGGCAGTGCTCTGGGGACCGTATGGGATGATGGGGATCGACCTGGGTCAGCTGTGTATAAGGCAAACACCCTGCCACTCTACTATCGATAGCTCCAGCCCTAACTTTTATTTTTAATTAATTTTTATTTTTGGGTCACACCTTTTGGTTCTCAGGAGTTACTCCTGGCTCTGCACTCAGATATTACTCCTGGCAGTGCTCAGGGGACCTTAAGTGCTCAGGGATGCTGGGTATTGAACCTGGGTCAGCTGCATGCAAGGCAAACACCCTACCTGCTGTACTTTAGCTCCTGGGCCCCTGGTATGACTCTTTTTTTTTTTTTTTTTTTTTTTGCTTTTTTGGGTCACACCCGGCGATGCTCAGGGGTTTCTCCTGGCTCTGCACTCAGGAATTACTCCTGGCGGTGCTCGGGGGACCATATGGGATGCCGGGGATAGAACCCAGGCCGGCACAGGCCGGCCGCGTGTAAGGCAAACACCCTACCCGCTGGGCTATTGCTCCAGCCCCCTGGTATGACTCTTAAAGGATGGAAAATATTAACTAGATTGGTCTGAGCCAAGAGCATGTATTGGAGTTACTTGGATAAATTTGAATATTGACAGATGATTCATATTAGATTCTGGTAGGCTTCATCGCAGGGAGCTTACTTTAGATAGGATAGTGATGACTCTAAATGAAAATTATTTCTGAGGGCCGGAGCGATAGCCCAGCGGGTAGGGCGTTTGCCTTGCTCGCGGCTGGCCCCTTGCCGGCCGGGTTCGATCCTCCGCATCCCATATGGTCCCCGAGCACCGCCAGGAGTGATTCCTGAGTGCAGAGCCAGGAGAAACCCCTGAACATTGCTGGGTGTGACCCAAAAAAAAAAAAAAAAAAAATTATTTCTGAGATTATAGAAATAAGGATTTTTGTCTTTACCTTTGTCTTATTATTATTTTATTTCTCTTAATAGGTATAAAGCGTCCCAGAGACTAATTTCACAGGATATCCGTAGTAACATATATAATTACAAAAGCACCTTTTCTGTGGAAATTGTTCCAATATGCAAGGTACAGTTCATTTATGTCTTAATTCTTGAATATAAAGGAGTTACTAATTGGTCTTTCTATATAATTCATTGTTTTCTTCCAGAGTTAACTAAAAATTTAGATGAGCTTTTCTTAAATTACTTTAGATATCCAGCCATGATTTTAAAAATGCTAAGAAGTAACATGCTTGGGCCAGAGAGATTGCCCCGGGGCTTGACTTTGCATGTTGGAGGCCCAGGTTCAATCTCTAGTATCGGATAGTCCCTGAGCCTCAGTTGGGAGTATCCCCTGAGTACGGTCCTTTGTGCACAGTACTGGGCAGTGTGGACACCCTTCTCACCCCCAAAATAAAGGTGATCATGCTTAAAATTACAAGTTGGTACACCCTGAGGAGTTTGGGAGTTAGTATAGGGGTTAAGGTCCTTGCCTTGTGTGTGGCAGGCGCCCATTTGATCCCCAGCACCACCTAATGGCCCCAAGCATCACCAAGAGTGATTCCTGAACACAGAGCCAGGAGTAAGCCCGAGCATCTCAAGTGTGTGGCCAAAAAATTGTCACATTTTTCCTTTTGGTGTTCATTGAAAAGGCCTTGTTGAAGTTTTTCATTGTCTGTGTTCCTTAAAATTGTTTTTCTGATAAACATTTGACAGGGTACAGATTTTTTTTTTCTTTTTTGGGTCACACCTCGCAATGCTCAGGGGTTACTCCTGACTCTGCACTCAGGAATTACTCCTGGCAGTGCTTGGGGGACCATATGGGATGCTGGGGATCGAACCCAGGTCGGCTGCATGCAAGGCAACGCCCTACCTGCTGGACTATCGCTCCGGCCCCCAGGGTACAAAATTTTTGAATGTGGAATTGACATTAAGATAAATACAGGAGAACCTTTTTGTGGAATATGTGCTAACTTGATTTGGCCAGATGAAATTAAACAATATTGTGGAAATGACTACTAGAATTTCCATTTTTCTCACCACACCCAGTACTCGGGTTACTCCAGTGGTGACTGCCATTCTCTTAAATCATTGCTATAATTTATTTAGCCATTCAAAATAAAGTTACAAAGTTATAAGTCATAATCAGGGCACTAAAGATGAGGAAATGGAAGTTTGGAGAAGTTAGAGTACTTGAGGGAAATGAGATAAGTATGAGATGTCTGAACTTCCAAGCTCTTATCACTGCTGCAGCAACGCTCGGGAGTACTGCCCTAAATCAAGGGTCTGCAGGCTTCTCTGTCGTGAACCAGTTACTAAGTATTTTCAGCGCTTAGACACTATGTAGGGGTTGACCTCAGGGAGTATCCCACCCACATGGCAGAGCCTGGCAAGCTACCCGTGTCGTATTTGATATGCCAGATACCAGTAACAATTATAGATCTCATCCCCATGACCTGATGGAATGGTTTGAGGCTCTTTATGTTCCTGGAGCGGGCAGATGCCCTTGGGCTACACTAGCATGTGACAGGATGTATGGAGATGTTACTGGTGCCTGCTCGAGCAAATAGATGAACAGTGGGAAGACAGTGATACAAGTGATAGGGGTTGGAGCAATAGTACAGCAGGTAGGGCGTTTGCATTGCATGTGGCTGACCTGGGTTTGATTCCTGGCATCCCATATGGTTTCCCCAACCACTGTCTGGAGTAATTCCTGAGTGCAGAGCCAGGAGGAACCCTGAGCATCACTGGGTGTGACCCAAAAAAGCAAAAAAAAAAAAAAAAAAAAAAAATTGATACACATAGAGCCATTAAAGAGAAACACAGAATTTATCTTAAATTAGATTTTTTTAAATGGATATTGAAAGATTTAGAAAATCACTTTCCTGGTGTTTATAATCATCTCAGAAAGTGTTGACAGTGATGGCATTCATGTTTAAGTAAAAGTTAAAAAAGCATAATAGCTCAGTTAATCTGAAAAAAATTAACACATTATTAAGACCAGTACTACCCCACATTTTTATTTATTTATTTTCCATTTTAGTTTAGGTAAGATGATCCCTGAGTTTAAAGCCAGGGAGTAAGCCCCTGAGCACAGCTGAAAAAAAAGTTATTTTGATCTGTCAATCCTTTCTCCAATATATAATGTCAGTTCCTGTCTCTATTTTTTTAGGTTTGAATCAATTTAAACACCATGATTTACAAAGTTATTCATAACTCAGGCATTAAGTGTTCCAACCACTGCCACCACCAGTGTGACCTTCCCTCCACCAGTGTCCCTGGTCTCCCACCCATCCCCCAACCCTGCCCCCTTAGCAAGCACAAAATAATTCACATAGCTTGTTATAGTATGTATCTCATAACTGAAATCCTTGCCTGAGGATTTACCAGGCTGCTTAGTGCTAGTTGAGCCTCTGCGTTAACTGTTCTTGCTCATTGAGTTTAGTGAGCTTCTGTGCAACTTTCCATCTCATTTGCTGTCGTCCCCCTGGCCTGTCAGTAAAGCAGAATTTGGAAGTGTCACAGCCGTACACTGCATGTGCTGTGGAACTGGGATGACTACGCAGCTTGGTCCCTCTCCTAGATTAGTAGTGGCTCTGTGAAGCTGGACCATTCACGTGCCCGAGGATAGCCGGATGTGGGTGGGCACTGGGCCATTTGGCCAGGCAGTGACTCAGCCTGCCCGAATCCCAAAAAGACCCCAGGGATCCCAGCCTACAACTCAGTGGTGGTGAGATTGGTCTGTTCCTGTGTTTGTTAACACTCCATCAGAAGACAGGAAGTACGGTATATTTTTTTGTTTCTCTTAAGATCCCATTCTTTTCCTTACACCCTTTGTTACTACATACAGTTAATGGCATTTTGTTGTGGGCAAATCTGTCTCAACCAGATTGGCATTGATGAGTGTTTATTGTAGACATGTAGACCTGTTTAGGATTTATTTCAGTCTAATTGTTTTTATGCCCTAGGATAATGTTGTTTGTCTGTCTCCAAAACTGGCGCATAGCCTGGGAAATATAAACCAGATTTGTGTGTGTATTAGCGTGACCAGCACCATCCATCTCATAGACCCAAATACTCTGCAAGGTAAATTTGAGGGAATATTTGCCTTGTTAGTTCTTTCTAGTAAGCAGTAATATGTTTTACTTTATACTGGTTTGAAAACCCAATTATTTATAATCTAATTCTTACAAAACTGGATTTTTAAAACTCTTGTTAAATTACCCTGGTAACGTTTTACTTAAGAAACAATTCTGGGGGGTGGGCGGGAGGGGGTGGGGTACATTGGTGGTGGAAATGGGGCACTGGTGGAGGGATCGGTGCTGGTATACTGTATTACCAAGAACCAATTATGAACACCTTTGTAATTGTATGTTTCACTGTGGTATAATAAAAAAAAAAAAAAAAAAAAAGAAACAATTCTGTGGATTTGAAAAGAGGCCTGGGTAGTACAGTGGGTGCGGTGTTTGCCTAACACGCGGCAAACCAGGTTCGATTCCCGGCACCCAGTATGGTCCCCTGAACCCTGCCCGAGTGATTCCTGCACTGGCAGCAGTACAGACCCAGGAGAAGCCCCTGAGGAGTGCGGGTATGGCCATAAACAAACAAAACATTACGGACTTAGTTTTATTTTTTATAGTTAATTATTTGAATACATTTCCAAGTTTCATTGAATCACAAATTTT